>SKCR01024435.1:0-34777 GCA_019454045.1 Zanthoxylum bungeanum | reverse complement strand
GAACACAAAAGGCCCCAATTTTGACCTAAGTGGCCGAAACTTAGATTAAGGAAATACTCATGATCAATAAAAAAAAAAACACTCAAAATTATAATGTTATTCATACTATTTTGATCACAAATCAACAAGAAACAACAAGATCCAACAATGGTTGAATCAAGGTGGAAGTAAAACCTTGATGTCAAAACTAAATCAATAAAGAACAATGATGAAAGCATAATCAAACAATACATAAGGATAGGGAAATCAGACCTTGGAACCCTGAGCTCATGATACCAAATGACAAGAAACTCACTTATGTTCAAAACCAAGCAAATCCCAAGTATTCTCTCTTAAACCTCATGAACCTTAATCAATGATTTTGTACGAAAAAACCCATCCAAGATCAGCCCTAAACCACCATAATATCTCGCCAATGATAACTTAAGAATATGAAATCATAGTGTTTTTCTAGCAATGAAGACGCCACTAAGCTTGTCACACTTAGATAAGTCGATTTGAACTTGAAATGGGAATCTATCCCTTATAAGGTTTCGGCCATAGCCATACAACTTAAAGCTTCAAATTTCTTTCAAAAGTCGTGTGTATTATGTTGAAGAAAAAGAAAAATACAAAGTTTAAATAGGTTACAAAGAAAACCCTAAAGAGCATAAAAGGAAAAAAAAATATCCCTAAGGTGAAATTACCAAAAGACCTAAAAACTACCCAATACTTTCGCTCAAGCATGTCCCCAAATGTCATTCCTCACCTAAAGTAGCTTAAATCAAAGATTAGAAACTAATCTTAGTTAAGCTAATTAAGGTGCTTACATCAAATAGTAAATTGAAGTGTTTGCTCGTTAAGCAAGGATCTAAGCATAATTAAGTTGAATGACCTAGTCAACTATCTTAATTACATCAAAATTAAAGTCAACATATCAAGAAAAATATTTAAAAATGCATAGGTTTGGTTGAATTACATATAGACTAAAAATAGGCCAAAACCTTCAAAAAGGTCATTGTCTTCAAAAGGCTTGTGAAACTTCATTCGGAACTGATTTGGGCCAAGTGAAGTAGCTTAGGGCCCTCTCTATTGAAGCCCACATTCTTCTCTGGTGTGCCTCTGACTTGTTTGTTGTAGTCGGCCATGAAACTCTGAGCTAGTCATGCCATTACTTCTCTGATCTTCTTGGCCTTCTGTCTTATGATTGGCCATATTGGTACTTGCAATGGTTCTATTTTGATGTTGGCTATTTCTTTAGGTGCTCCAAGTAAGCCTTGGTTCATGTCAAGACCTATGTCGGTACTTGTGGCCATATCTGTAAGAATATAATCAGAACAAGAATACATAAATTAATTTTAAACAAACTAACTATCAAGTAAAATTAATGTGAAAATAATAGTTCATCAAATGAATTGTTCGAATTTTTCTATCTTAACATTAAGTTTTATTGAAGTAAATGATGAGCGGAAAATATATCAATATTTACCACCCCTTTTACTTAATATTTTGTTTAGTTTCTTGGGTTTGATGAATGTTTTGATGTGTTTTAGTTTATTTTGTAGATAAAATAATATTGGGACTCAATGAAATCATTTAGGACGAAATGGGGGTCAAATAAGGGCAAAAATTGGACTTGACATATTAATTTTGGAGATTGGAAATTTGAAAGGGTGTTCTAACGAAGTGCAGTTTCGGAAATTCCAATTTTGCACAACTGTCATATTTTGGGTATAACTTTTTATTCCAATATCGGATTCAGCTAATTCAAGTTTTAGATTAAAGAAGACTCAAAGATCTACAACTCTGAAGAACAAAATAATTCTAATTCTGAAGATTTCATGACCGAAATTGATGAAACATCGAGAAGTGTGTTATGCGTAATTATTAAAGTCATTTTCAAAGCAAAAAAAAAATAAATAAATAAATAAAAATAGTCAAACTCCCACCAAACATGATAGCAATTAATAATGGATTGGTGGAGCAATTAGTGGAGCGGTTAATAATTGATTTGGTGGAGCAATTAGTGGAGCAATTAATAATGGATTTGGTGGATGATTTGATGGAGGTAAAATTTTGCCTATAAATACCAAGCCATTTCATTTGTAAATTCAAACTTTCTTCTTTGAAATTCCTTAAGAATAACTAAGAAGATTGTATCTTGTTTGTTTATTTACAGCCTTCAGTAATTAATTTCCGCTTTCGTACTTTCTTTTCTTTACTTTTCAGTTTTTACTTTCCGCAATTTACTTTTACACACAGTATTTTTCTTTCTTTACTTTTTCAGTTTTTACTTTTCAAGCAATGAGGAGGTAACTCCCCATTGCTGGGGTAAAAGGTAAAGCTTTTATTATTGCTATTTAGATTAATCTCCCCTAATTATAATATAATAACTATTTAAAATCTGACTTAATGAGGATACCGCCATATTGGTCGGTTGGTAATTAATTATAAATTAGTTTTAACCTAACTAAGCATGGATAGCGCCTGGTTGGTCGGTTGGTAATTAATTATTAATTTGACTTAATCAGGATACTGCCTATATGGCTGGTTGGTAATTATCACGTAAAGTTAATATATTATATTAAGATATATATCTAAAATGGTAGTAATAAAATTGGATCCTTTTACCTCAGCATTTTCTTTATTGTACTTTAATTTATTTACTTTCAGTATTTACTTTCCAGTAATTTACTTTCCAATAATTTAATTTCCAGCATTTACTTTCCAGTAATTTAATTTCTAGCATTTACTTTATGTCTTTTCTTTTATTTAAGTTTTCACTACCCGTAAATATGTGTCGTAACTAAGCCAGTAATCTGGGGTTGTGATGAAATCTAATATCACAGGTTTATAATGGGTTAAATTACAGTTTGGGTAATATAAAGGTTTATTTATTGAGTCTTAATCCTAATGCTTTTTATTAACTGACCATTAATAAAATTGAACTGGTAAACTTAAAATGAAGTTGGAAAAGAGATTTTAGGTTAAAGACCTTAGACTCAATAGCCCACGATCTTCCTGGAGGATAGATAACCCTTTAATAGATTTCCTTACAGGATAGGAATATACCTGTCGGGCGGGGGTAGCCATAATTGGAATTTAATCTTAATGAATTCAGATAACTTGGTTAACATAGGAATATGATTAATTGGGTTATAATGTGTATTTGTATTTGACCATCGGAAGAGGCTTTTACATAATTTTGTGTTCCAGGTTAATAAACCAATATATTACACAAACATAAAATAACCACTTCATATTTTAAAAAGATATTGGAATGATTCACAACCATGGATAGTTTTATAAATTTGAATTTTCTTCAATCTACTTTCAAGGAATTTATTTACTTGTTTTAATTTTAAAGTCACCACCCAATCAAACAAACAATCCATTAGATATTTGTAAACATTTAACTTCATAAATTGATAACAAAAGGTTTTAAGTCCTCGTGGGATCAATACTTTTTATACTACTTGAACGATATGTGCCCTTCCGTTATACGCGTGTGATTACACCGGTCAAGTTTTTGGCGTCGTTTCCGGGGACTTATTTATCTTTCACTATTAGTTTTAGGGTTAGATACCTTTACTTGTATCTAATTTTCTTTTTACTTTTTATTTATGTTTTCTTGTGTTTCAGGTTCTCAGACACTACATGAGACGAACCAGAAGCTTTGAAATCTGACCGCTTGACCAAGAAATTGAAAGAACCATCAGACAATTAAGAAGGGAACGGCGAGAAGGCCAAGAAGCAATCCTTAATATGGAACCTGAACCGTTGGAAGTTGCACCACCAATTCCCATTCGAGACGGAACCATTCCGGTGGTTGACGGCTTAATTTCTTGTATTGTACTTCCTCCATTACCAGCAAATGTGTGTGACATTAAAACATGCATTCAGATGATTCAGCATTCAGTTTGGGGGGGAATGCAACTGAAGATCCTAATGCCCATATCAGCAACTTCCTGGAAGTTTACGGTACTTTCAATTACAATCGAGCAGCTGAAGAAGAAATGAGACTATGAGTTTTTCCATATTCTTTGAAAGACATAGCAAAAGCTTGGCTATATTCACTACCAGAAGGTTCCATCACAACTTGGAACACTCTAGCCACCAAATTCCTTGCAAACTACTTTCCACCAGCCAGAACAGCAAAGTTGAGGAATGACATCACATCCTTCGTGCAGCAAGATTCAGAATCCCTCTGCGAAGCTTGGGAAAGATTCAAAGATTTACTCCGGAAATGTCCTCACCATGAGATTCCAAAGTGGCTTCAACTCCAAACTTTCTATAATGGACTTTCTGGACTAATGAGAACCACAATTGATGTTGCTGCTGGAGGAGCTTTGATGGCAAAAGGAGAAGATCAAGCCTGGGACTTAATCAAGAAATGGCTAACAACAATTCCTTGTAGCCAATAAAAAGAAGCATGATCCAGAGAATTTCAGGAATATATAAAGTTGGAGCCAACTCAGCAATGAATACTAAGTTGGATCAGATGTGCAAATACCTGGAAACACTCAGCGCACAAGTTGTAAACATTGCCGGAACCACAAGTTCACCATATGGAGGAGCACCAGAGCCAAACCAACATAAAGAAATGGTGAATTACGTCAACATTTCAACAGACATGGGAACAATTCATATTCCAACACCAACAACCCATGGTAGAGGAATCATCCCAATTTTTCATGAAGCAACAATTCAAGGCAAAAGAACAATCCACCACCGGGATTCCAACAACAAAACAAAGGACATGAGTTTGAAAAAGAACCGGAAATGAAAGAATGGATTGCAGAGATGTTCAAAAAGCAACAAGCAGCATATGATGCTATTTTTCAAAGCCAATCTACTTCCATCAAAGCACTGGAAAATCAAATTGGACAATTGGCCAATGCTCAGAGTTACAGACCGCCAGGAAACCTTCCTAGCAACACAGAACCAAATCCAAGGAACCGAGGGAATGAGCACTGCCAAGCCATTACTTTGAAAAGCGGTACTGAAATCAATAAAGATGTTGGAATCAAGACAACAATTGAAGAAGTTCCTAAAGATGCAGTTCCACATATGGAGGAAAAAGAAGCAAAGGAAAAATATCAAGAAAAAATCACTCTACCTCCACTTTTTCCACAGCGTCTCCAGAAGAATAAACTAGACAAGTAATTTTCTTGATTCCTGGAGATCTTCAAAAAGCTGCATATCAACATTCTATTTGCAGAAGCGTTGGAACAAATGCCCAGCTATGCCAAATTCATGAAAGATATTCTTTCACGAAAACGGAGATTGGGAAATTACGAGACAGTAGCACTGACGGAATAATACAGCGCCATCATTGAAAGATCCTGGCAGTTTCACTGTCCCATGCACTATTGGAGAACATGACTTCGGTAAGGCTTTATGTGATCTAGGTGCGAGTGTTAATTTGATGTCTTTTTCTATTTTCAGGAAATTGCATATTGGAGAAACAATGCCCACCTCAGTCTCTCTACAACTTGCTGATAGAACGCTCGTATTTCCGAGAGGTGTAGTTGAAGATGTGCTAGTCAAAGTTGACAAATTCATTTTCCCAGCAGATTTTATTATCCTTTATATGGAGGAAGATGAAGAGGTGCTAATCATTCTCGGGAGACCATTCTTGGCTACGGATGAACCATCATGATGTACAAAAAAGAGAACTAACCATGAGGGTACAAGACCAAGAAGTAACATTCAACGTTTTCAAAGCCATGAACTTCCTGAATGACGAGAAGGAGGAATGTTTCAGACTTGATGTGATAAATAGTACCATCCAGACCTACGATGCAAAGAAAAGTTCTACTGATAAACTTAAAGCATGTCAATTGCATGTGGAGCCTGAAGATAAAGCGTATTGCGCACTGAAGAAGCCAAATCTTGCACTAGAAGCAACAGAAGAGAAACAGTTCCACCAGCTCAACGAATTGGAGGAATTTCACATTCATCATTTTGAGAATGCCAAACTGTACAAAGAAAATGCCAGGAAGAAACATGATGAGAAGTTAGTGCTCATACAACTGGAACCATGACAGAAGGTACTGTTAAACAAATCAAGGTTGAAATTCTTCCCATGGAAGCCAAAATCTCGGTGGTTATGTCTATTCTTAATCACCAAGGTCTTACCAGATAGATCCATTGAGATACATGATCCTAACTCCAACAAAACATTCAAGGTTAAAATCAAGCGTGTCAAGCACTACTGGGGATAATCATTTGAGCGACAAAAAGAAAGTGTCACACTTTCAGATCGAGCCTAACGTTCGGGCAGTCATGTCTAGCTGACGACTTTAAACTTAGCGCTAGCTGGGAGGCAACCCATGCAATTTGTGTATATATTCAGATTTGGTGTGTTTGATTTTTGTGTGTTTAGTTTTTGCAGGTTAAGTCATTTCAGGATGGAAGACGTTCTCGCAAATCTTCACAAGCAATTTCCTTCTCTCCCTCAAAACATTCTGCTGAAATTTTACAAAGCTCGCTTGAAACGGATGAGACTACTGATGATCAAAGGTATTCCTAATGACATTCGTTGGATTATTAAAGCACGGGTCGGATTGGCATACGAGTCTTCTGACTCTTTTGTTTCGCATCTATCTAGTTTAGGAAGAAGCACCTATGCTAAAAAGAGAAGAGCTAAAAGAATGGGTGTTTGTATAAATGTGCTCGCATAACATGATTTTCTTGTGTGTTTCTTGATGATGCCCGGAGAAATGGGTTCGTGTCAAAGCCTGTAAAAGAAATCCTCTTTACTGCCAGAACTGCCCCAGATTTAATTGACCAAATCTTAGCCTTTGAACCTCAAATTGACCCCATTCTTTCCAAGATAAACTGGTCCGATAATGATCGTAAGAAACGAAAGATTAATCTGGATCTTAACCTTTAAATTTCTCTTTTAGATGAAGAAATTCAGCTAACCAGGTATTGTTTCTAAACTTCTCTTCTTCTTTTTAAGACATTGGGGACAATGTCTCATTTAGGTTTGGGGGAGGGGATTAGTTGACTAGTATCTTGTTTTTATTTTGTTATTTTTAGTCTAAAATTTTTGAAAAAATTCAAAAAAAAAATTGAAAAATTTTACAAAAACCAAAAAAATATTTTGTATTTTTGTGTTTTTATTTGATTAATCATGTGAAATTTGTGTGAGATAGCTATGTAAGGAATTTCCATTCCTGAGACGTATCTCAACCTATTTCGGAACAAGTTAATTTTTGTTTATTTCCTTTTAAATTATTTAATTTGTGAATTCTCCATAATACTGACTAAAATGAATCTCCATATGCTAAGTTGACAGATATTATCAGCATACATTGTAACATACAGACATGAGCTGCAATTGAAAAGTTTGTAATATTCAGTGCTCTAGTTTAATTGGAGGAAGCATCTACAAAAAGCGATGGAGTAAAAAAAAAACGTCTGAGTGTTGGATAATTATGACCAATAGCATCATTATTTGTACAGAACATGGTGTTGTTGTACAAATTAACTATGTGACAAAGGAAATTGCTTTTTTATCATTTGTAATTGGATTACTTGGATATATAAATGATAAAAGTCCTTATGATTAGTTACGGATTAATAAGATATGAGACAATATTAATCCATAAAGGTTTAATCATTAAATATCCCTAGTCGTAGTATTATCGAGACTGGACATCGATAATGCGGAATAGGCTAGTATTACACTTGTGCGTGTTATGTAAGCGTAACAACATAGTTCTCATATATTTGGGTATTGGATACTCATGCAAGTGTAATAGGAGGTTCTGTTTACCGATGGTACGGAAACAGCTTCTCTCTGGATAGACCCCTCGGAATCCCATTGGTAGTATGACTATGTGTCTATGGGAATCCGAATCAGGGTAGGTGTATTTGATCTTAACCTGAGACTTGCATCGCTAATACTTGCGACAATCAATATACTTTGGTTTTGGTCGTCCAGGGCTTTAACAGGTTCTGTGTACGCCTCTTCTGGGTATACTGAGAATCGTAGTGTATTGGGTGTGATGTCAAGATGGAAGTATCACTTCAGTCATATAGAGATGATGATCACGCAGGGATACAGAACTGGTACTCTAAGTGCTATAGCCATCGGAGAAGTATGACTAGGTCATGACTTTCCGATCATAAAGAGACTAGTTGCTAGTGATCCGATATATGCTTCGTACGGGGCAGACACAACTCCAGCCCCAGGCCTAGCATGTGACATCTTATAATGGATCGTAATGCACAATACTACGTATACTACGCCTGACAAAGATCATGTATTCCGTAGAAGAATATTTCTGGAGAATTGGGTAGTCACGGTGCTTTGCTAGAAGTCAACCATGTCTTTTAAATCGGTAAGTACGTGGTACTGGGTACGCACGTGTTCGGATAGTCCGATGACTGTATTTACTGCCAACATATCCAGGGATCTCTTGGGTCGCATCCCAAAGATTCACCGATGATATTTGACTCGAACAATATTAATCTGGTATTAATTAAGAGAGAGAAAATTAATCTGGGATTAATTACTGCAAGAATTAATCTGGGATTAATTGCGTCGAGAATTTATCTGGGATTAAATTCGTCGAGATGAGAGAACGCAATTAATTTGGAATTAATCGGTAAAATAAATTTAATAGTTAAATTAGATTTTACTATTTAATTTATTTAATTAGGCTAAAATAATATATTAGATATATTAATTGAAATTTGATTTCAATACGAAATTAAAATTGGATTTTAATTCAAGCGAATGAATTAATTTAGAATTAATTCGTAAGCGAGTTCCGTAATAATTTTGCGAGGTATTATTATTTAATTAAATTAGATTTAATTATGCTGCGACAGAAAATTTATTTATTCGGAATAAACGAACCCGAGCCCGAAGTGTGTAGTCTCACCCAACTTGAATTTTGAATTTAAGTGTGGGACCCACCAACTTACGTCACTAGTCAATCTAGTTGATGGAAGTGGTAGTGAGTAATTAAAGAAAACTTATACAACACACTTAGTCTTTACCTTTTTGGAAAAAATAAAAGAAAATCAATTAAATGAATTTTTGGAATTTTATTGTCTCTGTCTCCTTGGCCGAAAAGGCAAGTGGCCATTTTGACTTCTCTAATTAATTGGCCGACAGAAAGCAAAAGGCATGTGGCCATTAAATTTTCTAATTTAAAAAGGCAATTGAATTGCTCTCTGACTTCTTTAATAATAGCCTTTGATTTGCAAATTGAAAAGAAATCAACAGCTTTTATTTTTCTTTTAGAAAGAAAACAAATGCCTCTGCCTTTCTCCTTTTTGGCAGAAACAAAAGGCAACCTTTTTTCTTTTCATTTTAGGCATGAAGCATTTGCTTCTGCCCTTAATGAGGCGAGGCCGAATTGGCCACTGTCTTTGTTTTTGAAACAAGACCGATTGCTCCTCTCTCTTTTGGGCACAAAATTTGTTCCATTTTGTTCTTGCTAGCACATATGGGAGTCAAATGAAAGTGATAGGGATACTCACCCATGAACTTGGAAGCTTCAACATCCATAAAAGTTTTGAACTCAACCGATCAACGTAAGTCCTCCGCAACTTATTTTTGATTTTATTCACACAATAATCACGCTTAGAGATCCTGTGGCATGTCTAGGACACTTACACTGAGATCCGAGTTATTAAGTCTGTAAGGGTGTTTTAACACCTAGTGCCCTAAAACCAATTGGTTTGGGAGTCACTGGCCCAAAGCTCGCTAAATGGATCAAAGATGTTGCAAAATATATATATATATATATATATATATATATATATATATATATATATATATATATATATATATATATATCTGAAGTCTGAGTAATTAAGTCCGTAGGGGTATCTTAACACCTAGTGCCCTAAAACCAACTGGTTTGGGAGTCACTGGCCCAAATTTCGCTACATAGATGGAAGATATTGTATATAAATAAAAAACAAAATCAAAAATCAAAAAAAAAAAAAAAAAATTTATTCCATTGCTTAAAAAAGTGTGAATTCTGATAAAACTTTAGGACAAAAATATTACTCTCTTCTCAACTACACTCGTAACTATTGTGGGCAAAATGAGTTGATTAATATTTTGTTGACTATGTATATGGAGAATGGTAAAAATAATCGGAGAATTCACTTATTCGGTAATTTAGAAAGAAATAAAACAAATATTAACTTGGATAATAAGTTTCACATGTTTAGTCATTAACTTCTTTATTCTCTTTTCTCTTGTTTTTTTTTTTGCTTTTGTGTGCATTAGTTTTTCTATCTTTTTACTTTTATCAAAACGTTTATGGGTGTCGTTGCTGTAAGCCCTCACGAGACTACAACTCGTCCACTAGGGACACTTATGGGTTTAAAGGCTTGTTGCATATGTTAAATGCATATGTGATCCCTACGAAAGTGGCTTAGTTTAATTTTAATTATTTCTTGTATTTTATTTTATTGTTTTGCTTGAGGACTAGAAAAATGTTAGGTTTGGGGGTGTGATGAGCGGAAAATATATCAATATTTACCGCCCCTTTTACTTAATATTTTGTTTAGTTTCTCTGGTTTGATGAACGTTTTGATGTGTTTTAGTTTATTTTACAGATAAAATAATATTGGGACTCAATGAAATCATTTAGGACGAAATGTGGGTCAAATAAGGGCAAAAAATTGGACTTGAAATATTAATTTTGGAGATTGGAAACTTGAAAGGGCGTTCTAACGAAATGCAGTTTCGGAAATTCCAGTTTTGCGCAACTTTCGTATTTTGGGAATAACCTTTTATTCCGATATCGGATTGAGCTGATTCAAGTTCCAGATTAAAGAAGACTCAAAGATCTACAACTCCGAAGAACAAAATAATTTCGAATTCTGAAAATTTCATGACCGAAATTGATGAAACATCCAAAAGTGTGTTCTGTGTAATTATTAAAGTCATTTTCAAAGTAAAAAATAAATAAATAAATAAATAATAAAAATAGTCAAACTCCCACCAAACATGATAGCAATTAATAATGGATTTGGTGGAGCAATTAGTGGAGCAATTAATAATGGATTTGGTGGATAATTTGATGGAGGCAAAATTTTGCCTATAAATACCAAGTCATTTCATTTGTAAATTCATACTTTCTTCTTTGAAATTCCTTAAGAATAACTAAGAAGATTGTATCTTGTTTGTTTATTTACAGCTTTCAGTAATTAATTTCCGCTTTCGCGCTTTCTTTTCTTTACTTTTCAGTTTTTACTTTCCGTAATTTACTTTTACGCATAATACTTTTCTTTCTTTACTTTTTCAGTTTTTACTTTTCAAGCAATGATGAGGTAACTCCCCCTTGCTGGGGTAAAAGGTAAAGCTTTTATTATTGCTATTTAGATTCATCTCCCCTAATTATAATATAATAACTATTTAAAATTGACTTAACGAGGATACCGCCATATTGGTCGGTTGGTAATTATTATAAATTGGTTTTAACCTGCCTAAGCATGGATACCGCCTGGTTGGTCGGTTGGGAATTAATTATTAATTTGACTTAATCAGGATACCGCCTATATGGCTGGTGGTAATTGTCACGCAAAGTTAATATATTATATTAAGGGAGATATCTAAAATAGTAGTAATAAAAGTGGATCATTTTACCTCAGCATTTTCTTTATTGTACTTTTACTTTATTTACTTTCAGCATTTACTTTCCAGTAATTTAATCTCCAGCATTTACTTTCCAGTAATTTAATTTCTAGCATTTACTTTATGTCTTTTCTTTTATTTAAGTTTTTACTACCCGTAAATATGTGTCGTAACTAAGCCAGTTATCTGGGGTTGTGATGAAATCCAATATCACCGGTTTATAAGGGGTTAAATTACAGTTTGGGTAATATAAAGGTTTATTTATTGAGCATTAATCCTAATGATTTTTATTAAATGGCCATTAATAAAATTGAATTGGTAAACTTAAAATGAACTTGGAAAAGAGATTTTAGGTTAAAGACCTTAGACTCAGTAGCCCACGATCTTCCTTAAGGATAGATAACCCTTTAATAGATTTCCTTACAGGGTAGGAATATACCTGTCGAGTGGGGGTAGCCATAATTGGAACTTAATCTTAATGAATTCAGATAACTTGGTTAACATAGGAATATGATTAATTTGGTTATACTGGGTATTTGTATTTGACCATCGGAAGAGGCTTTTACATAATTTCGTGTTCCAGGTTAATAAACCAATATATTACACAAACGTAAAATAACCACTTCATCTTTTAAAAAGATATTGGAATGATTCACAACCCTGGATAATTTTATAAATTTGAATTTTCTTCAATCTATTTTCAAGCAATTTATTTACTTGTTTTAATTTTAAAGTCACCACCCAATCAAACAATCAATCCATTAGATACTTGTAAACATTTAACTTCATAAATTAATAACAAAAGGTTTTAAGTCCTCGTGGGATCGATACTTTTTATACTACTTGACTGATACGTGCGCTTGCGTTATACGCGTGTGATTACGCCGGTCAGTAAACTTCAAACAAATTGTTCGAATTTTTCTAATTTACTAATTTCATACGGCATATTAGGTATTTCTTCTCCCATTTTTTTATTAGGAGCCTTAAAACTTCCAACCGAGGAAAAATAGGATTGAGATGATTTTAAAGTAGTCATTTTGCAGATTATCTTAAACTACACAAATACATTTTCAACTACAGTTACTCATTTTAACCTATTGCCTCAAAAACCTCTTTAATCTACCAAAATTTCCACAAAGTTTCCTCTGTAACTATGATAATCTAAAGTTTTTATTTACACAAAACAAACACTTCAAATAAATCCTACATATCTATTGCAGAACTTGTGCCTCTCCAAACTCCCATTACTCCAAATGCCACCAAAACTCAAGCAACATTCGACCACAATAATATAACACACATTTAACCTATGCATACATCCAATTCATTACCTACGTATCTTTGGAACCAATTGGTAAAATGTGCATCAATTTGAACATCAATCCCAGCTTCAGTGATTGCAGGCACCAATTGTTTTAACTCGTCAATGTATATGCTACAAACACAAAGGAGAATAAGACTTAGAAGAATATGACTTATAAGGAAACAAAGAATTATAATTGTAAAAATGAAAATACTCACTTTAGAAACGATAAACCTCAAAGCAGTTCAACAAGATGTAAGTGTGAGCTACCAATATTTCTTTATATTCAAATCTTCTTTCTTTGATCTTCCTTATGGTCGACCAAGGTATGTGAAAATGCTGAGATTTTCTTCCACCTCTTCAACATTCCCACCATCATCATTACGGGGAACTTTTCGGAACCTTGTGTTCACATAAGGTTAAAAATGATTCAAACAAAATATTGATGCTTCCTCAACTATATATGCATTACAAATGCAACCTTCGACTTTTGCCTTATTTTTTACATTATGCTTTAAATGTCGAAGGTATCTGATAAAACAATCACATAAAAATGTACAATCGGCAACTCTATTGATAGTAGTTGATGTTAAGTCATTAAAAAATAAACTTAACTCTGTAATTGCTTGCCAAACATGACTTGGAAATAATTCATGAAATGTAATTGGTATTAATCTTGCATAAACACATGGCAATTGTGACTCTTCATCCCAAATAACTTATACTTTCCCATATCCACACAACGTCTCATATTCAAAACATAATCACTTGGGAACTTGAGTTCTCTTAACCATTTACATAAAACTTCTTTTTTATTTCTATCCAATGTGTAACATGCTCTAGGATACTTCTCAGACTCCGCATGCATTTACAACTCCAGTCGGGTGAAGAATAACATTGTGTCTTCCCTTACTATGACAGTATCTTTAGTCTTTCCCTTCATATCCATCACAGTGTTGAACACATTTTCAAATATATTTTTCTCAATGTGCATCATATCGAGATTATGCTTGGTCAAATTAGAACTCCAGTACCGTAAATCCCATAATATGCTTCTTTTCTTCCACCCATAATTTTGACATGTTGGACTGTTATTAATCTTATCTGCATCAAGTTCAGTAACCTTTCTCAACACTAGCTCATCAATCTGTTGTAAGATTTCTTCGCTTGTCCTAATTGGTGGTGGTGCTGAGTATTATGTAGTATTTCTACATAAATGAGTTTTATTGCGTCTGAATTGATGATTAAGAAGAAGATACTTACGCTGATTATCAAACCATGAAGTTTTTCGACTACTTGGGAGCGAGAATGCATGTGTGTTTTCCATACAATAAGGAAAAGGCAGTTTTACAGCTATAGTCCAGCCTGACAGCATCGAGTAGGCGAGAAAATCACTAATTATCCATATCAATACAGCTCTCAAGGTTAAGTTTTACTTTCTCGATACATCATATGTATGTACACCCACATCCCACAATAGTTGTAGTTCAGAATTCAAAATCTAAAGGTAAACATCTATATTTTGTTTCAGATTTTGAGGCCCTATAACAGTTAATGATAAGAACATGTGCTGCTCTTTCATGCATATCTAAAGTAGCAAATTGTATAAAGTGACTATAACTGGTTATGAAGAATACTATTGTCATGATTAACTGAAAGGTTGAAAACCATCAGTGAACAACCCCAATCTAACATTATGGCTTTCATATGCAAATGAAGGATGAGTGCAGCTAAAATACTTTTATGCCTCCGAGTTAGATAGATGACAAATAATGGTAAGAAACGATTTCCCTCACGCAGCGAAAGCGACATAGGTACCGGGTGCCCTCTCCCTTATGAATGTCGAATCCGACCATCCTCTTTAGACTTGTTTTGTTTCTATTTTTAACTATTTTTCAGCCTCGAAATAGCCCCTAAAAGAAGCTCAAATCTAGACTATTTTACACACGATATGCGCGCACAGCTCACCCAAAAATATCCTCTGTTTTCTGTGTATAAGGGTAGTGATTCAGGTCTAACTTTTTTTACCAAAACAGCCCCACAATGGCCAAAAAACACCCCTTTGTATTCTTAAATATTTACGGTCAAAAAAACAAAAAATACACTCTTTAAATTCAAGCAACAAGAGGCGGTAGTGAGCAGATTTTTCTGCTCACTGCCATGTGTATGTAGAAATGAGAGAAATGTGTTTTCAAATTGATCTCTAGTGAGTCTTCTGTGCTATGACTCGTTACCAACAAACATTGGTATGGTCTAGACTTCACAACTTAGATCTTTAAACTCTTTTAGAGAAATAAAATTTTATCACACTAAACTTTTCTTGTTTTTCCTTTTGTTCTCCACACCTCTTTTTTTTCGACTCTTGAGAGAAAATAAGAATAAGGTGGCTAGAATTTTCTTGGAATGAAAATTGTGAAAAGAAAAACTTATTTTTTTCTTTTTATACTTAGAGTTTTTGTTGTCAAAAATAAACAAACCCTAAGCATATTTCCATCAAGTTTTGGCCACCCTAGGGTATGTTAGTAACATTAAAATTTTATTAAATATCATTGATCGGTGAAATCACACACGTAACGCAAGCGCACGTATCGCTCAAGTAGTATAAAATGTATCGATCCCACGAGGACTTAATACCTTAGCTATCAATTTATGACGTTAAATGTTTACAAGTACTTAATAGATTGATTCTTGTTTGGATGGTGATTTTTGTCTGAAAATAAGTAAATAAAACAATGCGAAAGTAAATTAAAGGAAAAAGCAATATTATAAAACTATCTAGGGTTGTGATACATTCCAATATCTTTTAAAGATGAAATGGTGATCTCATGTTTGTACAATATATCGGTTTATTAACCTGGAACACAAAAATATGCAAAAGCCTCTTCCGATGGTCAGATGCAAACACCCAGTGTAACCCAATTAACTATATTCCTATGTTAACCAAGTTATCTGAATTCATTAAGATTAAGTTCCAATTATGGCTACCCCAGCCCGACATGTATGTTCCTATCCTGTAAGGAAATCTACCTAAGAGTCTCTTGCCCCAAGGTGAGATCGTGAGCTATTAAGTCTAAGGCTAAACCTAAAATCCATTTTCCAAGTTCATTTTGAGTTTACCAAATCAATCTTATTAATGGCCAGTTAACAAGAAGCATTACGCTTAAGACTCAATAAATAAACCTTTATATTACTCTTGACATAAAATAACCAACTTTATAAACCGGTGATATTGGAATTCATCACACCCCTAGATAATATGTTTAGTTACAAAACATACCTAAAATTACAAAATGCATAGTTAAACAGAATAACATAATGGAAAAATAAAAAGTAAAGAAAATTTCAACAATAAAAGAAAATACTGGAGCTAGGGGTTTCACTTTTAATACTTCAAATATAGATTACTCCTTTATCAATTAATCATTTCTTGAATTAATTATATTAAAACCAACCATATAGGCAGTGAATGTCAATTATCCAAAGTCCAACCGACCATATTGGCGGTAACAAATTCATATAAACCGACCATATAGGCGGAAACTAAGTCCAATAATATAAAACCGGCCATATAGGCGGTAAATAATTAATTCAATTTACTTATTTAAATTAAGGGAGTAAATCTAAATTTTATATTAAAAGTTTCCCCCCAGAATCCAGCAAAAATAGATTACCTACTCATGATGTAATTAAAAACACTCAAAAATTTAATAAATAACTAAAGAGAAAATGCAAGAAAACTTAAATAAACATGCAAGACATTTTCTTTTAGGTTTTCATGGAGAAATCCCTCAAATAAAGCATGAAAAATTTACAAAGTTTAGCTTGGAATTTATAGGCAAATCTAAAGGCTTCCACCAATTTCTCCACCAAACATGGCACCAAATCCTCCACCAAACATGCAAGTTGTAGATCTTTGAGTCTTCTTTAATTTTGAACTTGAATCACCTCAATTCGATATTGGAGTAGAACGTTATGGCCAAAATACGAATATGCGCAAAGCTGAAATTTCTAAAATTGTACTTCGTTAGAACGCCATTTCAAGTTTCCAACCTCCAAAATCCAAATATCAAGTCCAGTTTTTGCCCTTATTTGTTCCATATTTCATCCTAATTGATTCCATTGAGTCCCGATTTTATTTTATCTACAAAATAAACTAAAACACATCAAAATGTTCATAAAACTCGAGAAACTATACAAAATATTAAGTAAAAGGGGCGGTAAATATTGATATATTTTCCGCTCATCACACCCCCAAACCTAATATTTTACTAGTCCTCGAGCAAAACATCAAAATAAAATACAATAAACAATTAAAATTAAACTAAGCCACTTTCGTAGGGATCACGGTTGCATTTAGCGTATGCAACAAGCCTTTAAACCCCTAGGTGTCCCTAGTGGACGAGTTATAATCTCGTGAGGGCTTACAGTGACGATACCCACAAACGTCAATCAAATTCACACAAAAGCAAGAAGATAAAAAGAAAAATAAGTTAGTGACTAAACAAGTGAAACTTCTTATCCAAGTTAATAACTGTTTTATTTCTTTCTAAATTATCAAATAAGTAAATTCTCCAATTATTTTTACCATTCTCCATATATACAACCAACAAGGTATTAATCAGCTCATTGTGCCCACAATATTCATAAGTGTAATTGAAAAGAGAGTAATATTTTTGTCCTAAAGTTATATCAGATTTCACACCTTTTTTAGCAATGGATTTTTTTTTTATTTACAACATCTTCAATCCATGTAACGAGCTTTGGGCCATTGACTCCCAAGTCAGTTGGCTTTATGGCACTACGTGTTAAGACACCCTTACAGACTTAATTACTCAGATTTCAGATATTTTTTTTTCTTTTCTTTTTTTTTACAACATCTTCAATCCATGTAGCGAGCTTTGGGCCAGTGACTCCCAAGCCAGCTAGCTTTAGGGCACTAGGTGTTAAAACACCCTTAAGGACTTAATTACTCGGATCTCGTATGTTTCTTTTTTTTTCTTTTTTTTATTCCATCGCTTTTTAGATTTTTTCTCTAATTAAACTAGAGCACTGAATATTACAAACTTTTCAATTACAACTCATGATCGTATGTTACCATGCATATCGATAATACCTATCAATTGAGCATACGAATATCCAATTTAATCAGTATTATGGAGAATTCACAAATTAAATAATTCAAAATGAAATAAATAAAAATTAACTTGTTACGAAATAGGTTGAGTGTGGGACACAGGAACTAGGCGACGCATGTTGTTCCGGGCTCGCGGCCCGGTTGGGAGTACGGAGTAGCCCGCGGGGGACTAAACCGGAGAATGATGGAGTCGCCACCCGGTGTGAACCGGGACAAAGATTTAAGGCCGCATTCACCCCTCGCAAGGGAATACCTCAAACCATTGGGTTCGGAATGGTCCCTTACTTATGCCACTTGTAATAAAATGATTTGTACAATAATTCAACCAAGCCTAAGCAACATTTATTTCCAAGGATAATTTACTCCTAATTTCGCATGCATAAGTACAAGGCTCATATCTAATTTTGCATATAACCTATGTCCGGATTTGCATACAACCTATTTGCATTTAATCTATGTCCAAATTTGCATACATAATGATAAATACAGCTAGCATACAATGTCATAAGCACATTACATTCGATCATATGCATGCCAGTAGATAATAATTGTACAATCACACATGAAAGCAAATTGGAATAACGGCGAACATGCAATAGCACACGACAATCTCATGAACATACTCCGATCATATAATGCGGAAAACAAAGAACAACCTAAACATAATGCAAATTCCAAGCGCAAAATAAATGACTAATCATGCTTGAAAATGAACAAATAAATAGGCTAAATCATGCTTAAGAACCAAGTAACATACTAACGGCCTAATCATGCTTGAATACCATCTCATGAACACATCAAATAGAAAAATGCAGAGATACAAATGGTATGATTGATTACATGATACAAGAGAAATAACCTAAGAAACAACTATGAATCACATGTGATGAAAAGGACTCAGTTCAGTGTATGCGCATTCGTGTAGCGTTTGAAAACGCGTTCGAACGGTATACAGAAGGTTCGCGTTCGTATAGCGTTTGAGAACGCGTTCGAACGGGACAGGACCTGATGAATCAAAACGCATTCGCGTTCGAGTAGCATTCGTAAACGCGTTCGAACGGTAAACAGAAGGTTCACGTTCGTATAGCGTTTGAGAACGCGTTCGAATGGGACCAGACCTGATGCATGATGAAACAAAGGAAATAAGTGCACGTTCGAGTAGCGTTAGTAAACGGGTTCGAACGGTAAACAGAAGGTTCGCGTTCGTATAGCATTCGTAAACACATTCGAACGAACTGAGACAGAAAACACGCGTTCATGCGGCGTTCTGAAACACGTTCGAACGGGGTCACAGCAGTGACCTCAAAAAAAACAGTAAACAACATGACACATACGTGAACGGGTGAATAGATGACACCTAATAAATAATAACAGGCTACAAGGCGCGGCAAAGCATCGTGGTAAAGGATTTTAACCCCTCGACATAGAGGACCTTTAATCCAACTTACTAAGCCCATGCGCTAATAACATAATGCACATAAAAACAAAGACAACAATATCGGACTTTGTATGCCCGATTGAACACATCTTACATTCAACCGAATATACGTCATCCGGCGCGGCGAAGCATCGTGGTAAAGGATTTTAACCCCTCAAAACGGGGGACCTTTAATCCAACTTACTAAGCCATGCGCTAATGACATAATGCATATAAAAATAAAGACGATGATATCGGACTTTGTATACCCGATTGAACACATCTTACATTCAACCGAACATACGTCATCCGGCACGGCGAAGCATTGTGGTAAAGGATTTTAACCCCTCTAAACGGGAGACCTTTGATCCAACTTACTAAGCTCATGCGCTAATGACATAATGCATATAAAAATAAAGACGATGATATCGGACTTTGTATACCCGATTGAACACATCTTACATTCAACCGAATATACGTCATCCGGCGCGGTAAAGCATCGTGGTAAAGGATTTTAACCCCTCGAAACGGATGACCTTTAATCCGACTTACTAAGCCCATCCGCTAATATCATAATTACACAAACAAATAATATGCAGAATTTAAATAACGGATAATAAACGAATCAAACAACATAAAACAAAATATGTGTCATTTACTCAAGTGGTACGTGGAGTTGTATCCCAAGTACAGACCGCACTACCGTCCATTCGGATTCGGCTACGGAATTTATGTCTGGGTTTCCATCCTATATACCACAAGAGGCGACACATTTTCCATTTTATTCAAAGCCACAACATGCATCCATGAACGACTCTCATACGAAATAAATAACTAAAATGATTAAAAGATGGATAAAAAAATAAATACGAAGAGTGCCCTCAGGTCTAACTTTTATGTCGACTCTCGGAAGTACCGTACGTGGTCGTCGGAAGGGGGGTGCTCTGCAACTCCTCCGGTTCACTGGTTCAACATTTTCTCTTGCTGCTTCGCTGCTCAAGCTACCGTTTTCGCTCCGTTTCACTGCTGTTTCGCTGCTGATTTGTTGCTGTATTTTGGTCACTATTTTTTGGTGTTTTAGGCTACTGTTTTGGATGTTTTTTTGAAGGCTTTAAGTGCATTTTTTTAGTTACTGTTTTAGGTGATTTGGGGGCTGTTTTAAGGTGTTTAGGCTATTATATGGGGTGTGATTTTCGATTAATGTAAGGGTTATTCCAAGGGTGATTTTCGGTTAATGTAAGGGTTGTTTAGGGTGATCAGTTTCGGTGATGTAGATGGAGGAGGGGAAGAGAAATTTATTGCTTCTTGTTATTGTCTTAGGCGTGAATTGAGAGCTCTTTTTTTATTGTATATGCGTGAAAAGTGAGGAGGGTTCAAGGGTTGGAATAGCTTTGTTTTTATAGGCAAAGGGGATGGGTGAATCATTGCTTGACAATGAAGGGATTTGTGCATTAAGGGGGATTTGATTTAGTGTTAAACAAGGAAAATCAAGATTGATTGGGGGACAAAATTTGGTTTGTTTAAGAAGTTAATATATTTAATTTGTTTTGATTAGGCATACAATTTGTTTAGTTAGGAATATAATATTTTTGATTGATTTTAATTAGGCATGATTTTATTTGATATTTATTTTAATTTGGTATGTGAATTTTTAGATTTTATTTAATTTCACCATGTGTTAAATATGTGTTTTATTAATTGGGATGTGTTTTATGGGCTTTGGTGGGCTAATTGGGCTTGGATGTGAGGCTAGCAGCAAAACCAGAAATACCGACACCGTTCGAACGCTGATTCGAACGCTACACAAACGCCCGCAATCTGCTTGACGTTCGAACGTGGTCACGAACGCAGCACGAACGAAAACAGTGAACTTGTGAAATGAATCTGATGACATACTTATTCTGAATTTCCCCTTCCGACGTCCGTTTCCCACGACTTTCGTGACTTAAAAGGTAGTGTCTCCAAATGAGACTCATCATAGGGACTTATATGCAAAAATGTAGTGCCTACATTGAGATACGTCTCAGGAGTGGAAATTCCTTACACGGCTATCTCAAACACCATTTCACCTGATTAGTAAAGTTAAAAACACAAAAACAAAATAATTTTTTTAATTTTTTTTTATTTTTAAGAAAATTTTTGACTAAAAATCAAATAAAAACAACACAACGAAAAGTAAAAAACAAGATACTAGTCAACTATTCCCCTCCCCCAAACCTAATTGAGATATTGTCCCCAATGTCTAAAAAGTAGAAGAAGAGTTTAGAAAACAGTACCTGATTAGCTGAAATTCTACATCTAAAAAAAAAAATTAAAGGTTAAGATCCATATTTATCTGACGCTTCTTACTACGATCATTATCGGACCAGTTTATCTTGGAAAGGATAGGGTCAATTTGTGGTTCAAAGGCTAAGAGTTGGTCAATTAAATCATTGGCTATTCTGGCAGTGAAGAGGATATCTTTTACAGGTTTTGAAACGAACCCATTTCTCCGGGCATCATCAAGAAACACACAAAGAAAATCATAAAATCCATCAGCATTAAATAGTCTAATCGGTTTCTTGTGTATGTCCAAGTTTGCCCAAGATAGCACTATAAAGATTTCCTCTATCTTGCCCAAGTCACCTGGCAAAGCAATAAAAGCATCAGCATAGTTAATCATTTCCACAAGTCGTTCAGACATACCTGGTACAATATATTCATCTCCTTTTTTTACAGAGCCCACGCCTGGTATAATAAATACAAAACATGTTCATGGACATTTTACACATTTAACATTCATAATTCAAAGACCATCAACTGCAATACATAAACATATTGAAAACTTTTATACCATTTTTATGAATATTAACTTTAGTATGTTTTCAATAAATATGGCATTCCACTTTTCCGCTTGAAATAAACATGGTATAAAATTTTAATTAAATTTCTTATAACATTGTCTAGCTTAAATTCACAAATATTATTCTAAAAAGTATTATATTACTCGTTTCCAGCGATCAAAATGTCTCATTCATATCTACTTAACATATCTAATAACAAACAAATAAAGTAAAATAACAAAACAATGAAGGTGTAAAGAAAGCATTGATTTTTTTTCCCAGTATTAATGTATTAGATCCAAAATTACCCTCCACTACAAGAAAACTGGAGATTACCGATCGAATTTTCAATCGGTCGGTATTTGTCTTATCGGTAGTAAATTACATATCGAAATAGGATCGATCGGTAAAATTACTGACCGAATTACCTACAGAAATATAATTCGGTCGGTGATTTCTTAAAAAAATAGATTTTACCGACCGAACTATATTTGGTCGGTAAACTCGCTGCATGACTTGAAGGTAAAATAATAATAATAATATTATATATATATATATATATATATTATTGTTTTAGTTTTTTTATTTAACATATCGATTGATAATTCGGTCGGTACAATGTATAAGTTACCAACCGAAATTTTATTCGATCGATAAAATGTCTATTTTTTTTTTATAATTAATATTATTTTAGCGACCGATTTTTATTTGGTAATTCGGTCGCTATTTATTATCAATTACCGACCGAATATTCGGTCGGTTATTGTTGGCGCCATTAATCTTCAGCACCGTATTTTCCGACCGACTATCGACTGAAAATTCGGTCGGTAATATTTTGGTCGGTAATTGGTTAGAAATTATTTTTTATTTATACGGTCGGTGTTCAGTCAGTAATTAGCAAAATTTACCGACCAAAAATATTCAGTCGGTAATTTCGGTTGGTAATTCCACATGTTTTTGTAGTGCTAGAACCAAACCGGAACCAATGGGTAGGGTACCATGTTTAATCTAGTATGTTACGATTCTAAAAATTTAGGAATTGAATTATTATGGTAGGTTCCAGATCCACCTAAATAGGGTAGGATATCTTGTTTTACTCTTTAAGTAGTTACTACTTATCAGTCCTCTAAATCTTTTCTACGAACATTTTTTGTCAGAAGAAATTTGGTAAATCATAGACTAAAATCAAAGAGTTTGGATTCTTATGGGATTCTCAAGTAGTTACTACTTATCATACAAACATTTTTTGTCAGAAGAAAATTGGTCAATCATAGTCTAAAATCAAAGAGTTTGGATTCATATGGGATCACGTTCTTGGCATTAATCTCAATGATTGTGGCATAGGTATGCAAATGAATAATTTTCTCTCAGAAAATCAGAAAATAACCTGTTTAAACGACAGAATGATGGTAAAGAATGAATCCCCATTTAATGGGAAAAAATGTTTTAAGGATGAAAGTCTCAATACTTGATTAATTTGTAAGTCATATTCAGGCTATTTTACACCTTTTCTTCTTTCTAATGCAGTATACGCATCATTGAGTTGAAATTTTTTGGTTGATTAAACCATGCCGCTGCATGGCAACTACAGGTTCGTTGCATCTGGAACACCGGAATGATGAAGATGCAGCACAACGCGTTCTAAGACAGTAATAACAGTACCTGCCAACAGGAAAGAATCACAAGTTTTAGCCAAAGTGTTGGCAGTTGCCACGGTAATTGGAAAATAGCCAGACTCGAGAAAATGGATCAAGCGGAGCTGTGTATGAGAAACTTTTCCAAATAGCTTTTGGTATTGGTTCAGCAGCATATATCAGTTCGTGTTGGTTTGCAGTCACAATATGAACCAAAATATGCCAAAACTGGGACAGTAATTGGGGCTTAGGATTTTGTAGTGGGGCTCTAGAATCATCCATGCCCCTGTAGAAAGAAGCTGCTTCATGAGGTGGGTACGAAATTCAAATCCAAGGTCGAATGATAACCTAAAGCCCGCAATGACACAAGAACTTTTAGGCCAAGAAAGGACAAGAAATTTTACTTACGATGGGACAAGAAATTGAAGCCCACAGTGTAAAGTTAACTAGGAAAAATATAGAAGTGAAAATCAAGGGCAGAAATTCAGTAATATACCTATGTTGACACGGGAGGGCAAGAAATGGAGTGGTTGGACTTGCTTGGCAAATGGGACAAGAAGTATCATCCTCTTCAGAGCTTGAAGACTTGTCCTTTGAAAATGGGCGAAATAAGCTTTTAACAGTTGACGAGTTAAGGAGAGGAAGAAGTAACAACAGCATTTCCTGCAAATCAGAGGAGGAAAAACTTGAGTAGAAGTAATTACCTCAAGTAATCTTAAGAGGAGTATTGCTCAACCCAATGCAAAAATATTTTCCCCCTTTTTTTCAGAAGGCAAACACATAATTAAAAACCTTCTGAACAGCACACATATATACACACAATCCATAACTCGAAATTTCCTCTCAACATTTATATTTTATTGCTAACATTTAAATAAATAATAAACCCATCTCATTCAAAATGTCATCATTTATTGCCAAAGCAAAATTTCTTATCAAACTATTTGGGAAGGGGAGGAAGAGCTGGATGCAAATTTTAAAAGAAATTCCTTAAATGGAACTTTAGCTGTAGCAGGTCGTGACCAAGAAACCACCGGTTTCGCTTGGTGGCCGGGAATGGCCGACTTATCAATTATCTGGTAAACTGTTGGGCCTTTTCTTTAAGTCTAATTAACTTCCTTTTTCCATTGCAAGTTTCGGGAATATCCCCATTCATTAGTCTGAGATCCATATCTATAAATTGAAAGGTCCATTAAATCAATAAAATAGTATGAAACAAGATCCAATGCGTAGAATCCATTCAGGTCTAAGAGTGTGTACGTAGGAATAACACAGTCTTTTCCTTTTTGGTCACTCTTAGACTAAGCTTTGAATAACAAAAGTCTTATCCTGTTATTATTTTGGCATTGGATCTGCAAAACAAATATCCATTGATGTCTAATAGTTTGGCCTGTTACAAGGCATGTGAATTTAAATCTCTCTTGCGATTTCACAGAAACTTGAAAATGCTTAAGGCTGTGTTTGGTTGGGGGGTTTTGGAGGGGAGGGGAGGGGAGGGGAGGGGAGCAAAATCCCTCCTAAGTCAATTTTAGCTCCCCTCCAAAAGTGGGGGGTTTTGGAGGGGAGAGAAAGTGATGAATTAAAATTTTAAATGTAATTACTAAATTATCCCTACTTATATTGTTTTACTTTTATTTATAACATGCTATAAGGATAAAATAGTAAATTAGTTTTAAAATCTCTTTCACAATCAAACATATATTTAATTAAAACCCTCCCCTCCCCTCCTTTGAACCAAACATATATTTAATTAAAATCCCTCCCCTCCCTTCCCCTCCCCTCCATTAAAATCCCTCCTCTCCCCTCCCCTTCGTTGAGCCAAACAGACCCTAATTCAATGAACAGAAGAAAGGAAAAACAATTACCGAAAACTCATTCCACACTAACTGGCGATTCATGTACTCGAAGCTAACAGCTCGATTCATATTAGGGGTCCCATAGACAAGCCTTGCACTTAAAGCTCTTTCAATGAGATTCCTATACCTGCAACAAAACAAGACATAGTTCAGACATTCTAGAATTAGATTGCCATCCTAATACCCAAAAATATGGGGAAAAATGGTGTAAGAGGCAATAATATTGGTTTAACTATCAATCCACAAAAATATAGATGTGAACATGTTTAAAAGCTTGAAATTGCAGTTCAGAGTCCAATATTTATTTTCATGGTCTTCTCCAAACCCAATGAAGCTGACATAACAAGCCATCATTAAGAATTCTATCGTAAGTACAAAGTACTTCAAGGTTATGACTGGGCCAATGCTATAATATCCTTTCTTGAATCACCAAGGGATATGCTTGAAATAATGTTCCCAGATGAAAGACCATACAAGTCTCCACCTTATGAGATCAGATGACTATTATCAATTATATCTAAACTCCTAAATATCATCCCTATATTTCTTATATTAGAACATCCAACATCATATTTCGTTTTTCTCAGTGAACTGTAATTTTACTAACTCAAAGACACCAAAAAGAAAAAGAAAAAAAGAAAAAACCAATATTAATTAATAGTACAATATTGGAAGTACATTTTTGTTCCCTGGACATTCTTCCGTCGGGAAATACATAATCAGAAATCAATAAAATGAAGAAATAAATGTTTAATCAGCCAACTGGAACTGTACATTAGATACATAACCTTGTATCTTTATCATATTTTAAGTGGCTAAATAGCATTTTTCTTCCTGCTATTCATGTGAGTTTTCTCTACTCCATACGGTGATTTCATCTCTTTGTATAGCTCTGTATCACCTCCATAATACAATCATTTTGATAAAAACATCTTATCTCACAACATACCTTCCTGTGTAAAGAAATATGAGTAGGTTGCCAAATGAGGCAGCCTTGTATAGTGCTTCCAACCGCTGTATTAAAATCCATGCTCGTCGTGCTAATGGCCTCTGAATAACAAACAATGCAAATCAGTGCCCAAATCAACCTGTCCCTCCACCAACATCATGTATGTGCCATACAAACACACAAATCATTTCTTCTAGGAAAGAGAGGGCATGTTAAAGACCAATGAAGTAGTACCTGCTCAGAGTCTCCCCATCTTCGGAAAGCCGAGAATGATTGTAAACGAGCCCAGAGGTACTGGCCCCCAACAGTGGCAATGCAATACCAAATCTTCTGGGCAACAGTAAGTCCAGATCCCTCCAAACCTGTTCTGACTGTAGAAAAATGCGTGACAATTTTACAAGTTTGAACTTAGTATGTAAGTTTGAGTAAAGGACTGCCAAACTAATGGGTTATTGAGGAAATATAAATGCTCTGTGGTCCTGGAATTCGAAAATGCTAAGGACTACTTTCTACAACTGAAAAAAGAAAAGTTCCACATATGCATGCAAATGAAAAATATCATTTAGAAATGTATGTTTCTAATTTCCAAATTTTCACATGGCCCCCAAGAATTTAAACAGCCACAAATACTTTTGCAACGACTACGGTCTATTCCAAAAAACAAGTTTTATGATTTAAGAGTCATCTGCATCATGCATTACATTGTTCTCAGGGAATTCATTAAACTCAAAGGTTATGGATAAGTCTGCGGAAATGAATTTCCCATTAACCAGCAATAAATCTCATCACAGGAAAGTATAGGTACGAAGCTTCAGCTTTGTTTAATTATCACGAAATAGTGACAGATGACATAACAAGTGTGCAACAATCCTTCCTCCCTGTCAATCAGTCCTAAATGACAGAAGTTTTTGAGAAGCCCATGAATCCCAAACTATTAACAAGATTATCACATGAGACCAAGAGCCAATCATGTCAAGTAGCAGTATAAGCAGAGGTCCAGACCTTACCTTTTGCTCTTGCTTCCATAGCACGTTCGTCCCTATACCTCAAATTCATTAGAGCATTTCCAGGAGTTGGCTTATCGACCCAAATTGAGAACCGCCAAATGAGAAATTCTAGAAAAGCATCGAGTTCTGGTTCATATTGAAATAACATTCCTGGCTAATCCCAATAAATTAAAAAATAATAATAATTAAGAACATCGACCAACAGAATGTCAATTCAACTATTTCACAACTGATTCCTTCAATAACACAATACCTTCATCAACGAGAAGACTTTAACCAACTGTTCTTTTAACATGGCTGACATTTCAATGTCCAATCTTCCAGCATCAAACTGATTAACCCTTGAGATTGAAATGGGTATTATGGTCTGTCCCAGATAACACATACAAGAAAAATCAATTACAAGGTTAACCCAGAATACAAAATCAACTAATTTGGAGACTGGTAACAAGAAAATTGGCATACAATTAGAACACTCCACGTAAATACAAGTAAAAAGTTTCAAAATTAACTGCAAAATAACATCCATCAGCTAATTCAAAACAAAATAAATTACTTTTCATGGGAACATTCACATTGCATTTTCATTAAGCCAAGTCAAATTTATTTCATAATATTCATCAACCAAATTTTTTTCCCACCAAAATTTTCCTTCAATTTCACCATCAGAGACATCAAACTCAAAAATGAACAAAGAACAAAACCCTAAAATCTGGGAAAGAGTCGGTAAAAGTTGAGGGAGATTAAATAAACTTGAACAATAAGAGCTCAAATTTAAAGGACATGTCATATAAGCTTACCTGATGAGACATAGCAAGAGATTGCCAATGAGGAATTAGATTTTTATAAGAATCAATCCATCCATCCTCTGGTGGAGGTATTGAAGTCATTTTTTAAGCTCGTTTTTGCTGACGATAAAAAGTTGCAAGGGTTTCTTATCAAGCTTTACGTTTTATTGATGAGTTTTGTAGAGAGAGATTGAGATTTGCTTTGTTCAAGTTCTGTTCACGTACAGAAAACAGTTAAAAGTGGAGGCCGGTGAACTTGAACAATGTTGTAAATTTTGATCTTTTTCATTTTTAAATTTAATATGAAAAGCCTATGAGAGCAATTTTTTGTTTGTACGATGGTAATTTCGTCTTTTAACAGTCTCAGTTGGTTCGCACCTTTCCAAAAGGGAAGGGAAGGGAAGAGAAGGGAAGGGCAGATTCAATCATCTCATTGGCAAGGGTCCGACCCCAGGAGATCCGAAGTATGACATTTGGGATGAAGCCGATTCTTAGGGGTGTTCATAGGGTTGGGTCAATCCGCGACCCGACCCGATTAGACCCGCGCGGGTTCATAAAAAAATTTGAAAATTTTTGACCCAATCAGAAATTTCGGGTTGGACAACGAGTTTGATACTAAAACCCGACCCAACCCGACCCGACCATATACAAATTTTATTATTTTTCTAAAATATTTATTATTATTTTTAAAGTTTTTACTATTATTTCAATTGTTTATTACTTCTTTTGTATTAAAATTTTATATATATGATAATTTTTGAGACATAAAACCATTCCACTTTTGCCAAGACAAGGTTTGCATACTTCGACTTATGCACCTGAAATCTGATTCCAGACTAGAAAATGTTAAA
Source organism: Zanthoxylum bungeanum (assembly GCA_019454045.1). Taxonomy (NCBI): domain Eukaryota; kingdom Viridiplantae; phylum Streptophyta; class Magnoliopsida; order Sapindales; family Rutaceae; genus Zanthoxylum; species Zanthoxylum bungeanum. The sequence continues at coordinate 5,420 of SKCR01024435.1, read as the reverse complement.
AAGTTCACACTAACTCCAAGATCAATTCAACTACGGAGACAAGAACAGCGTAATGTTTTCTGTGTGTATAAACACCTAAACGTGCATGCACTATGCATAATCGTTGATCAATATTTAAACGTTACGGGCAGATCAATTGAATCTTGATGGCCACCATCTTCTCCAAAAACATATTCAAGAACATGTTCACCAACTACAATATTTAAAGTTGTTTTGGCTACCAAAAAGGATGCATTTCCACTGCACGAACAAATGAGAGATTGAAAATCAGAAAAATGTTGAAGTATTGAATTTAGAAATTAAATAACTAATATTTATATTTCAAAATAATTAATTCATTAAAAAAATTTTTTTTTTTAAAATGACCCGACGACCCGATCCGACCCGAACCCGATCGGGTTCCACTACCGCGTGACCCGACCCGCGACCCGACTTTCCCTTGACCCGACCCGATCGGGTCTAGCAAAATTTCAAAAAACCCGACCCGACCCGACCCATGAACACCCCTACCGACTCTATGGTGATGTCATGGCTATGGAACTCAAAGACAGCTGAAATCAGTGATACATGCATGTTATTGGGACCAGCGAAGGAATCTGGGACTATTGTAGACAGACGTATTCAAGGGTTCGTGATGCTGCTCAAATCTACAACGTCAAAATCAAAATCTCACGTACCAAATAAGGTAATCTCTCTATTTTTGAATACTTTGGTATCTTGCAAAATTTATGACAAGAATTAGATCATTATCAATATATTAAGATGAAATTTAGTGATGATGCTGCCATTCTTAAAAAATTTATGGAAAATGACAGAATTTATAAATTTTTTATTGGATTAAATGTTGAATTTGATGTTGTAAGAGTCCAAGTTCTTGGAAAGATGACCTTCTATCATTGAATGAAACTATTGGCATAATCCGAGAAGAAGAAAGTCGAAGAGGGGTCATGTTAGAGCCTCAGTCAGTCTCGGTAGAATGTTCTGCAATGGTAGTAAAGGGCGGAAATGTAAGGCGAGATGGAGTAGACAACCAGCCAAGCACTCATCCTAGTGGACTGACAAATGAGATTGGATGGTTTGAGATTTCAAAAACTGGAAACAAAGATTTTATGGTGTGTACATACTGCAAAAGCCACGACAGACCAAGGAAAAATGTTGGAAACTTAATAATAAGCCATCAAATTTCCGGAGTTCCCAAACAAACAACAGAAACTGGATAATGAAAATTGGACAGGTAAGAGGACAAGCACATGCAACCAAGATGAGAAACTGAGTTTTTTCAGAACCAAGTTGAGTTTAATAAAGAATAGATTGAGAAGTTAAAAAATTTACTGGGAACTTTATAGAAACCGATAGGTTCAGAGGTTAGTTGGTAGATTGATTTATCTTTCACACAAGACCAGACATAGCCAATGCAATAGGAGTGGTAAGTCAGTTTATGCATAATCCCAAAGAGGTACATCTTCAAGCAACACATCAAATTTTATAGTATCTCAAATGAACTATGGGAAGAGGATTATTATTCAAGAAAAAAGAAAAGTTAACACTTGAAGCCTACACAGATGCAGACTATATAGGATCTGTTGATGACAGAAGGTCAACTTCAAGATATTGTAGCTTTCTTGGTGGAAATCTTATAACATGGAGAAGCAATAAGCAGAATGTAGTTGCAAGATCAAGTGCAAAGGCAGAATTCAGGCAATGGAATTAGGAGTTTGTGAACTCCTATGGCTAAAAACTATCTTAGAATATCTAAAGGTTACGTGGAAATAACATATGGAGCTTTATTGTGATAACAAGTCAGCAATCAATATCGCACACAATCATGTGCAATATGATCAGACCAAACATATAGAAGTTGACATACATTTCATAAGGGAGAAGCTGGACAGAGGTGCACATCGTTTGTACCTACTGGAAGTTAAGTTGCTGATTTACTAACTAAAGGGTTAAACGATTCAGTCTTTCAGACTATTCTTGGCAAGTTGGGAATGGATGATATCCATTCACTAGCTTGAGGGGGAGTGTCAAAGACAACCTATACTTGGATGGAATGAGTTGGCTGAGATTAATTAGGAAAGTTGTAAATGTTGATTAATTAGTCAATCACTGATTTACAATGATTTGATTTAGGCTAGTCTCATTTGCTGTAATTCTCTCTGTGTTTATATTACCCTATAATTATACTGATTTATTTATGAATGAAATTAACTAATTTCTTCACAAGGTATCAGCGCTAATTTGGATCATTGGGATATTCATTTTCAGCCTTAAACGCTGAATCTTTTTTTCCTAAGCCTTTTTTTCTCATCATTCATCATGTTTGATGCAACCAAAACCTCAAACAAAACTAAAATTCAAGCAGCAAAAATGCCTAGCATGATTCCAATTGGAGATTTACAAAATATTCAACCAAGTTATAGATTGAATGGAAAAAACTACCTTAAATGGTCTCAGTTTGTTCGCACCTTTCTAAAATGGAATAAAAGATTGAGTCATCTCACTGGTAAGGGTCTGACACTAAGATATCCAAAGTATGACATCTAGGATGAAACCGACTCTATGATGATGTCATTGTTGGGCGAAAGTGGGACCCCTAGGGTCGGATTGGTGCCCCGTGCAATGAAAATGGGTCTAACCCATGGATATCAAGGATATGTGTATTTTTAAATTATTTTATAGAATATTATATTCTGTTAAGAGTGCGAAGGAAAAAACAAGGCCCAAATCGGAGTACGTAAACTTCAGAACGGAGAAAATGAAGTTTCAGCGCCCATGGGCAGTAGCTGTCGGCATGTCGCGACGCTTGGGCTTGGGAGTCACAATGCCCAATCTACGGATGCTCAGCATTGCTGACATGCTCAGAAAGTGGTTCCTTATACCCAATTATAAGAGTGTCTAAGTAATAAATTAACCCGGTAAGTCCGGGGTCGATCCACAGGGAATAGATTTAGTCAAATAAAATAATAATTTGAGTGAAAATAAAAAGATTGAGTTGTTTGAAGTGATTGTGAATTTTTAAATTAGACTGCAACAATAAAATAAAATATTGGGGTTAGGGGATCAACTTTTAATATTTCAAATTTAGAAATCTCACTTTTTGTAATATATAAATTGTCATTATTATCCAATTAATTTATTTCAGGAATTATTTATGTCAAGACATATAAAACCAGCCATAAAGGCAGTGATAATATTTGTCTATAAAAAGTCTCGTTAGGTACTCAATTATGTCAAATAAATAAAACCAGACATATAGGTTGTAACAAAGTTTGTCAATAATTAATCCAGATTTAAATTAAATATTAATCATTAAATTAAAATTTATATATTATAATATAAGTGAGATTAATCTATATTTTCATATTAAAAGCTTCACCCCCTACCCTAGTATAACGAATTAGCTACTAATGATTTGAATAAAAACACACATAATTTTATTACTGAAAGAAAAAAATTACAAGAAAGCTTTTAAAAAAATAAAACACATAAGAGGTATAACTCCACAAATTTTCAGAGAAAACTATGGAATCCGGGCTGAAGAAATGAGGTGCTCGAATCATGCAATTGATTCAAGGTGGATGTCATTTCCCACTTTATATATATATATATATATTTTTCTTTTTGTTTTTTTCTTCTTGTTTTTGTCTTTAAATATTACATATAACACACTTTGAATTTTCATCAATTTCGGCCTTGAAAACTTCAAAACTATAAAATCTTGTAAACATAAAATTTGTAGATATTTGAAACTTCTTTCATCTGAAACTGTAATCGCCTCAATCCGATATCGGAGTAAAAATTTATGGACAAAATACGAAAATTGCTTAAGGGTGGAATTTCTGAATTTGTACACTGTAAGAACGCTCTTTTAAGTTTCTGGCCTCCAAAATTCAAATTTCAAGTCCATTTTTCTAGTTACGCATTCAAAGTATTATTTCACCTACATAATAAATAAAAATCACAATAAAACATAAATATAATTATTATTTAACAAATGTGCTAAATTAAGGGGGGTTAATGAAATTATAAGTGTAAAATAATTAGTTTCTCATTTATTAAGTGTACACTTTTTAATACTCATCACACACCCTAACTAACTTATTACTAATCCCTAGTAATTTAAGTGAAAACTTAAAAGACAAATTATTATCCAATTAATTATTGTTTTCTTTCTTTCTAAATAATCAAATAATTAAATTCTCATGTACTTTTTATCATTCTTCAATACACACATAAAACAAGGTATCAATCAATTCATTGTGCCAATAATTTTCACTAGTCTTGTTGAAAATAGAGTAATATTTTTGTCCTAAAATTATATTAGAGTTCACACTTTTTAGCAATGAGAATTTATTTATAAATATAAAAATATTTTTTTTAAAATAATAATACATCTTGAATCATTGTAACGAGATTTGGGCCAATGACTCCCAAACCAGTTGACTTTAGGGCACTAGGTGTTAAGACACCTCTACGGACTTAATTACTCGGATCTCAAATGTTAAAAAGAAGATGTGTCTTATTTCCTTAAGCTTTTTCTTTAACCCATGTAACGAGCTTTGAGCCAATGACTCCCAGACCAGTTAGCATTAGGGCAATAAGTGTTAAAACACCCATAAGAACTTAATTGCTCGAGTTAGAAAGGTTACGAAATTGAACTTATTTAAACACATTTTATTTTACAAACTCAAGCTTTACCGTTTTACGCAAACAATCACTGCTTGCTGAGGCAATATGTCCAGTTACTAAGTAAAAACATGGTTAGTTTTTTTTGAATAAAAACACAAATTCTACTGCTTTTAGGTGCTACCTCCAACAAACTAGAGAATTGAATATTATAAAATTTTCACTTACAACCCGCGATCATATGTTACCGTGTATGTTGGTAATACTTGTCAAAAGAGTATATGAGGATCAAATTTAATCAATATTATGGAGAATTCACAAATTTAAATGATTCAAAAAGAAAGAAACAAAAATAACTTGTAACGGATTAAATAGAGATACATCTCAGGAGCGAAAACTCCTTACACTGCCATCTCTGAACAACAATTCCACTTGATTAGACAAAAATTTATTGTTAGTTTGCGTGTAGTTTTTTTTACACATAAAATAACAACAAAGCAAAAACAACATAATAATGTTTTTTTTTACATAAAACAACAACACAAAAACGAAAAAATTTTTTGAAAGAAAAACACAATAATGAAACATAAAACAAAAACTATCTAGTCAATTATCCAATCTCTCAATAAAATTAAGACATTGTCCCCAATTTATGAATAAGAATAAACAGAGTTTAGAAGACATCACTTGCTTAGTGTGGAATTGACAATTGAATCTACAACACTGCTACTAAAAAGAAAGGTTACATATTGATAAGTGCATGACAATGTACTCTGAAACATCACTTATCT
>SKCR01024434.1:0-34940 GCA_019454045.1 Zanthoxylum bungeanum | reverse complement strand
TAAGACACCCCTACGAACTTAATTACTCAGACTTCAGATATGAATATATTTTTGCAGTATCTTCGATCCATGTAACGAGCTTTGGGCCAGTGACTCCCAAACCAGTTGGTTTTAGGGCACTGGGTGTTAAAACACTCTTACAGACTTAATAACCCGGATCTTAGATACTTTATTTTTTGTACATCAAATTTTTTTTTTTTTTTTTTTTTTTTATTTTTTATTCCATAACTATGTATAGATGCTTCCTCCAATTAAACTATAGCACGGAATATTACAAATTTTTCAATTACAGCTCATGTCCGTATGTTTCCATGTAAGTTCATAATACCTGTCAACTGAACATATGAAGATTCATTTTAGTCAGTATTATGGAGAATTCACAAATTAAATAATTCAAAATGAAATAAACAAAAATTAACTTGTTTCGAAATAAATGGTTTGAAATACGTCTCAGGAGTGGAAATTCCTTACTCGGCTATTTCTTACCGATTCACCTTTTTAGTCAAAATAAAAACACAAAAAGCAAAAATATTTTGTAATTTTTGAAAATTTTTCAATTTTTTTGTATTTCCGGAAAAAATTTTGGACTAAAAATAAAAAACACAATACAAACAAGTACTATTAACTATACCTCACCCCCAAACCTAAATGAGACATTGTCCTCAATGTCTTAAACAGTAGAAGAAGAGTTTAGAAAATAATACCTGGTTAGTTGAAATTCTACAGGAAAATTACAGGTTAAGATCCAGATTAATTCGACGTCTCTTACCACGATCGTCCTCGGACCAATTATCTTGGAAATGATAGGGTCAACTTTCGGTTCATAGGCTATGAGTTGGTCAATTAAATCTGGAGCAGTTCTGGCAGTAAAGAGGAGTTCTTTCATAGGTTTCGATACGAAACCCATTTCTCCGAGCATCATCAAGAAACACACAAAGAAAATCATAAAAACCCATCAACGTTGTACAGCCCAATTGGTTTCTGATGTATGTTTAGGTTCGCCCAAGATAGTACAATAAAAATTTCCTCCAATGTGCCCAAGCCACCTGGCAAAGCAATAAAAGCATCAGAACGGTTAATCATTTCTACCAGTCGTTCAGACATACCTGGCACGATTAGTTCCTCTCCGTTTGATGATCCAATAAGGTTAGCTTCTGCCAAGGGTTTTGGTACGATTCCCAAAACATGACTGCCTCCTTCCTGTACAGCCTTTGATACAATCCCCATTAATCCAAGATTACCTCCGCCATATATTAGGTGCATATTCCTTGCGGCTAAGACTCGACCCAATTCCTGTGCTGCTTCTATGTATTGTGGTTTAGTACCAACCGTACTACCGCAAAACACACAAAATGTTTTCAACTCGTCTTCTTGAAGTGGCTTCCATGTTTTACTCTGGATATCTTCAAATGTGCCAATGATGAGTTGAATTTATAATACCTGAAAAGGGTAAGTAAAAATAGCACAAGTATCTTCCAGAGGAAGCTTGTTAGCTAAACAACATAATGAATCGTGAAAGGTCAAAAAGTCTGGATCCTGTCTACGAAAATAAAGATAATTCCAAAAGAAAAGCGAATCAAAGCAATAATTAAGGCAACGGAATTGTGTATGCAATACGCCACTCGCGTAGTATAAATTCATTAGGATTTGTCTCAAGATTTTATTCCTTTTTCAGGCCATCGCTAATGAATTGTTTCTCATCATTGATTGTCAAACACAATTCATTCTGTATTAAAATGCTTCGTTTGTGCTTTTCCCTACAAAACTAACACCACAAAATTAAAAGTTTCACACTATGTATACACAAAAGAGATTAGAAGATATTACCTAGTCAGCTGAAATTTTACAGGAAAAATTACCGATAGGAAAAATTTATGTCCAATGATACTTGACGATTTTTTAGTGAAAATTTCGCCAGAGAGTTTCCTCTAAAAATTTAAAATCTCGCCAAATTCATCCTAAAAAATTATCACCAATCAAATCCCAACTTTGGCATTTTTTAGAAAAATCCGACAGAGTCTCCCCTGAATTTTTGATTATCCAACACAACCTAAATCTATCAAATGCCACAAACACCCAATTCATTCTTCGCCCCCAATTACTACAAAATTCCATCGATCTGGCAATTCTAAACTCAGAATTCAGCCTGTTATTCACTGCCAAACTTCCAAATTCACAATCCTCCAATTTCAACAAACTCAACCACAAACTATTCAATTTTCGTTTATCCCCTTTACTGCCAAAATTTATCAAATGCCACAAATAAACTCAAAATATCAAACTCAATTTCTTCGCCCCCAATTACTACGAATCAAATTTCAACCATCCAACATCGTAATCCAATCCACACTCAACCAATCACAATTCAATTTTTAATTTACCCAATTACCAAAAAAAAATTTTTATCAAGTCATTACCGTAATTTTGATTTTGGCAGTGGTGATACTTCTCGGCAGTGAGTGATGGTTTGGTGGCTGTTACGGGTGGTTCACGGTTTCTGGTGTGTTGGTTGTTGGACGGCAGTGAAGTGATGGTCACGGCAAGAGTGGGTTCGTGGCTTTGGGTTGGAGATCCGTAATGATCGGTCTTGTGTGGTTCGGTTCAGGCGAGACAGTGGCGATGGTTGCGGCTGTGGATCTCGGTCGTGAGGTTCACGGTCACGATGGCACTCGATTTCGGTTCGGTGGCTGGTGGTTTTCGGGTCACGGCAAGGGGTGGCTCGCGGTGGTGTCGTTGTCACGGTGTGGATCTCGGCTTGTGGTGGCTGGATTTTGGTTGGTGAAGACTCTTGCGGTTTCGGTGATGGTGGAGATTTGAGAGAAAATGGTTAGATCTGGGTGGTTTCGGCTTGTGGCGAAGGTGATGGTCAACAATGGAGGTTTACGATGGGGGTTGCTGTGGAGGTTCTCGGTTTGTGTGTGGTGCGTCTTGGCTGGAGAAGGCTCGTCGAAGGCTCGACGAAGGAAGTGTTTGGTGGCTGAAGGGTCTTGGTTTTGTTTGTTCTCGTGAGTGGTTGCGGTTTCGGTCGTGGATTTGGCGGTCTCACGGTGGTGATCTCGGTTTGTCTCGATGGGGCAAATATGGTTTTCTGTGTTTCTGGTAGATCTCGGCAATGGCTGGATCGTGCGTGGTGTGTGGTGATTGGCTTTGCTCACGGTTGGAGGTGGTGGTGGTTCTGGTGAGATGGTTGCAGTCTCGGTGAAGGTTGCGCTGTTGGAGGTGTTTGAGGAAGAAGAAGAAGTAGAGTGAAAGGAGATGCTGCCAGCGCCCTACTTATGTTCTGTTTTTGAGTCCGCGTCGCGACGCCAAAAATTGCCTAGCGTCGCGACACTCCGGTTTTTAGGGTTAGGGTTTTGACTCGCGGGTTTTTTTTTTTTTTTTTTTTTTTTTTTTTTTTTTTGGCAAAACCATGTCTTGCGACAGATGAATCCATAGGGACGCGTCCCAAAAGTAGACTTCTTACTCGGCCGTCTTTTCTGGATTGACTTTGTATCTTCGTGATTTTGTCAAATTTTTATTTTGTGAAAATCCCGCTTGTACTGGGTTGCTTTGTCCTGATAAATTCCATTTTAATTTTTCCTGCAAAACTACACACAATTAAAAAGTTCACACCATAAAAATAAATAAATAATTAAATAAATTACAACAAATTGCATGGGTTGCTCCCTGCTAGCGCTAAATTTTCGTCTTCAGCCAGACGTGACTGAAATTCATCTGTTAAGGAGGTTTCAATGTCGTTTTGGATGTCCGATTAAAGACAATCCCGTGAGCGTTGCTTTTGAAGGGTCTCTTCCAACGGTAAAGTTGTAAAAAGAATTTGTCTTATTCAATGCTCGTGCCACTTTTTTTATCTTTGTTGCTCCAGTGATTCCTGCAAAGAAAGAAATAAATCAGGAGGTCTCGTATGGTGCTTGACTTGGAATGGAAATTCCATTTGTGTCAAGCTTCTGAGTGGTTTCTTTGATTTGTACTCCCCAAAACAGCGATGTTTCTCCTGAATGCTCTGGATCTTTAATAAGGTCAGATATTTGCTCTTCTATTTGCTCTGCTTTTTGCTCCCCTTTTCTTCACAGATGTATTTGAAAATTTCTGCATTCAGCTCTTCATCTGTCATCTGTGAAATACATGTTTCAAAATTTCAACCTGAAAAGAAATGTTAGATTTTAGGTCTTCATCCTCTGATCTGGTTGAAATGATTGGCTCAGGTATTTCTTCATCAAACATTTGTGCAATGGAATCTCCAAGATCTTCACTTTGAGGATACAGAATTCCATCCTCAATTTTTGATATTTGGTAGAAATATTTCAGCTTCATCCTCGTCAGAATCTGAATAATAGAATCAAATCGAGACTTTGCCGGTTCGGGTTCCTGAACTGATACCTCTGGTTGTTGATACTGCTCAACCTCCTCCTCTGTTAAGGTGTCATCGTGGATTTCTGGGTACTCGAAGGCTTCATCAGTGTCATCTGAAACTGGTTCTTGAGGTATGATGTTCTGGTTTTCTGTTAATTGTCTGATCTGATCTGTCATTCTCTGTATGGATTCTGCGTTATTCTGAATTTGTGCATCAAATCGAGCTCTTTGTTCTTTGAACATGTGAATTAATTGATCTTCCTCGGATGGTTCTGGTTCTTGATAAGGATCGAAGGAAGATGGTGGATAAGATGGAAAATGTGATGGTTCTGTGAAATATGTTGGTTCTTCGTACCATGTAGGTATCTTGATAGTTCTGCCACCCTGGATGGTAGTTGTATTTCGCAATAATCGCTTGGGTGGTTACCTTTACATATGTCACATCTCCACATGAGTTCTGTTGAGCAAAAGTAATATTACTTGGTTCTGGCATCCAGTGATAGTCATTGGGCTCAACAACAGGCCTCAGAAAACCGGACTGTTGCTCCCAGATGTGGGGTGTATCTTTTTGTAAAGCTCGTGATTTCTCAATTTCCCAGTAGTGTTCCATTTTTTTAATCACCTGAAAACAAAAGAAATAAAAATTACAAAATAAAAGAAAGAAAATTAGATATAAGTAAATTAGATAGTTTCAAAATTAACAACTCAAGAAATATAAGTCCCCGGCAACGGCGCCAAAAACTTGACCGGCGTAAACACACACGTATAACGCAAGCGCACGTATCGTTCAAGTAGTATAAAAATATCGATCCCACGAGGACTTAATTCCTACTGTTGTTATTAATTGTTGAATCTATTTAATTACAAATATCTAATTAAATGGATAAGAGAGAGATTGTTTGTTTGTTTGTTGAGTGTGGCTTGCAAAATAAATAAATAAAAGATAAAAGAAAATACTAAGGAAAATAACAAAAGACACAAAATTCTAGGGTTGTGATTTATTCCAATATCATTATAAAGATGAAGTGATTATTTTATAGTTAGGAAATACATTGATTATTAACCTGGAACACGAAATTATGCGAAAGCATCTGTCGATGGTCAGACACAAATACCCAGTATAACCCAATTGAACCATATTCCTATGTCAACCACATTATCTGGATTCATTAAGATTAAGTTCCATTTATGGCTACCCCCGCCCGACAGGTATATTCCTATCCTGTAAGGAAATCTATTAAAGGGTTATCTATCCTCAAGGAAGATCGTGGGCTATTAAGTCTAAGGCTTGAAACCTAAAATCCCTATGTCTAGTTCATTTTAGATTTACCTAATCAATTTATTGGTGATCAGACAACAAAAAGCATTAAGCTTAAGACTTAATAAATAAACCTTTAAATTACCCAAACTATAATCTAACCCTTATAAACCGGTGATATTGAAATTCATCACAACCTTAGAAAAACTAACACATAATATATAACTAGTAAAAACATAAAATTAAAAGACATAAAATAAAAATGCTAAAAAGTAAATTACAATAAAATAAAATGCTAAGGTAAAGGAATTACTTTTACTACTACTAATTTAGATATCTCCCATAAAATAATATATAACTTGTGATATTATTACCAACCAACCCAATTCTGGCGGTATCCTGATTAAGTCAAATTAAGTCCAACCAGCCATTAAGGCGGAACAAAATAAATTACAACACACCGACCCGATCTGGCGGTATACCTTGATTAGTCAAGTTAAACCAGATTAAATAAATTACCAACAGACCAATATAGCGGTATTCCTTATTAAGTCAATCATATTTAATAATAATATATATTTTTTAAGGGAGGAATCTAAATATAGTAACGTAAAAGAATTACCTTTCACTCCCTGGGGATTACTTATTACTCATGTAATAAAAAACTGTAAAAAAAAAGTAAAAATTAAGTTACTATTATTACAAATGTAAAAAAAATAAAATACAAACTAAAAATTAAAAAAACAAAAAAAAAATAAAAAAAAAAAGAAAAAATAAAAATTCTAGAGAGAGAAACTCTCTCTAGAGAGAGAAATCAGAGAGAGAGAGATATGTGGGGTATTCTGAAATTTCGCCTTCTATTTATAGGCAAAAATTTCACTGTTCGGGCGTCGCGACGCCAAGGACCTCAGCGTCGCGACGCTGGATTTGTCGACGTGGCACAATGAGAAGGCGACACGTAGCAAGGCGGCTGACTGTTGAAGCGACACGTGTCAAGGCAGCTAAGACTCAATTATTGTGATGACGTCACTGATGACGTCATGCTGATGTGGCGACGACGTGGCGCTGATGTGGCGATGACGTGGCGCTGGCGTGTGTTGGCGTGTGGTGGCATGTGTTGCAATTGTCGGCACAATAGGATTGCGACACGTGGCGACACGTGTCATGCGGTGATTGGCTGATGCTGAGGTGTCAAGTTGACTTGGTTGACCTTATGACGTGGCTGATGACGTGGCATGACACATGGCATAGTTGACTCGTTGACCGCTGACATGGCTGATGACAAGGCGACACGTGTCAAGTCAAAGTGTCGGCAGCATATGATGTTGACACGTGGCACGGCGCACGTTAGCAGATTCGTTGTGATTGTGACACGTGGCACGGCGCACGTTAGCAAAGTCAAACTTCTCAAATCCTGATCAGTTGACCAAGCGCACGTTAGCAGATTCGGCTCACGCTGGGCGTCGCGACGCGGAAGGTATGGGCGCGCGACGCTAGAAATTACCAAAATGCCCTTTTTAACCAATTTTCACTGTTTTACTCCAAATCACCTCCAGAATGTCCTGAAAACTTTATTTATCTACAAAATAACACAAAACACATCAAAACATTCACAAAACTCAAGAAACTATACAAAATATTAGATTAAATGAGTGGGAAATAGTGATATAAATACCACTCATCAAAAACCAAAGTATACTAATTGTCACAAGTATTAGCGATGCAAGTCTCAGGTTAAGACCAAATACACCTACCCTGATTCGGATTCCCTTAGACACATAGTCATACTACCAATGGGATTCCGATGGGTCTATCCAGAGCGAAGCTGTTTCCGTACCATCGGTAAACAGAACCTCTTATTACACTTGCATGAGTATCCAATACCCAAATATATGAGAACTATGTTGTTACGCTTCCATAACACGCACAAGTGTAATACTAGTATATTCCGCATTATCGATGTCCAATCTCGATAATACTACGTCTATGGATATTTAATGATTAAACCTTAGTGGATTAATATTGTCTCATATCTTATTAATCTGGTACTAATCATATGGACTTTTATCATTTATATATCTAGGTAATCTAATTACAAATGATAAAAGAGCAATTTCCTTTGTCATATAGTTAATTTGTACAACAATGCCATGTTCTGTACAAATAGTGATGCTATGGGTCATAATTGTCCAACAATTGGTCTGAAAGTTAATGGCATGGGAATGTAGTTATCAATACTTATCATCACCTGATTTCCATAGCCTAATCTCTATTTACAACCTGTATTTAAAATTATCTTCCCCACAAAATACTCATTCAAATAAAAAAAGGGATTAGAGCCCACTTTTGCCTTAAGAAAATAAATATGCTTGAAATACCTCGCCTTCGAATCTTAAGCAACTAACGATTATGTAAACTTGATTAATGTCAAATTTTACTTTGCAACAAGCACTTGATTGAAAGGAGATAATTCATTAAACCTAATACCTTTTATGCTTTTGGCTTTGGCTTAATCTCTTTCATCTTACTTAATGGATATTTCTTTTATCTTCTCTTAAACCCCAACAAAAGCGTGTTGTAACACTCCGGTCATTTTTGTATGTCTAATATGGTTATACAGTTTAAGTATGTGAAGTTCCATGTACAAGTAGGGACTGTGTGTGGACCGACCCGTACAAATCAAGTTCAGTCTCCATTTAAACAGTCTAAAAATGACAGCATTTACATTTATATTGCGTTCATTCCGTCGTTCAAACGCAACCAGCATTCGCATTTGTGACGCGTTCTTCATGTCGTTCGAATGAAACTTTCCAGAGAGTTTTCATTTGATTTGCATTCTTCAGTGCGTTTGAATGCAACTCTTTAGTAGGCATGCGTGTGGGTGGCACTCGACGGGTGTTCGAACGGCCCTATGATTTTTAGACAGAATATTCTGAAATTTTAGTCCACTATAAATAGGCCTTTGACTTCACTTTCCTCATCTCTCTCTCACGTTTTTTCTTCATACAAATAGATTATTTTAGCTCTTCAAATCATGCCAAATCTTGAGATTCTCATGCATTTCCAAGCTCTCATTCACTTGATCATTTATTTTGCATTTCACCATGGATTTTCCAAGCTTATGTGAAACCCATACATGACTCATTTCGATTTTTCATGATCTTGGTTAGTTAACATGTAAATCATGCCTAGATAGGTGTTTATTAACATGATTTGTGCATGATTTAGGATAGGTCAAAACCTAGGGTTTGTTTGTCATACCCATGAACTTAGGTTATAGATATGCAAGATTATCATGACATGAGCATATAATAGGCAAGATTTTATGTGATTAATGTTGATTTTGATTTATAGAGCATGATATGGGTCATTTGTGTGTTGGGTGTGTTATTTGGGTGTTTAGTTGTGAGCCTCTCTGGTTGGTGAGTGATAAGTACGATAAGAATCATGGTGATGTCTTGAGTGAATTTTCAGGTTGGATTCCTCATAATGGTATCTCAATACAGCTTAGAATGTGAGAAATATCTTAGACTTCATGGGTATATGTATTGTTCATATGCATGATTAGAATCGTAATATTCAAGTATACTAACTATACTTGAACCCATAGATTCCACGCAAAAGGATCTTTTCAGTTCCATTTAGGCACGTGTGCATTAGGATGTCGGTTCTATGAGTGATGATATTCCCCTTATTATGTTTCAATTTATTAAGGTTGTGATATGCCTTACGTATAGTTTATATATTATAATTTGTGACCTATATTTCATGTTACACAGTTTAAGTTTCATGATCTTCAAGTCGGATTTCATGTTCACAGCTCACGTTCTCAGTTACAGCTAAAGTATTACATGAATACAGTTCATGTTTTCAGAAACCATGATTATACATATTCAGTTTGTGTCCACACGTCACATGTTTACAAATTAATATTTTTTGCTTTGGTGTTTCCAACATAGGGGTACTGGTTAGAACATCCGTTCGGATGACGTACATTTCATACTTATTCTAAATTAAGTAATAGACCTCATATAAACATTGTATGCATAAGCCAATACATACATTAGTTCAGGATTTACGAGTTTCCAATTCATGACTTTTAGCTACGGGTTTCTGTTTGCAGTTTATGTTCCATGTTTCACAATTAAGTTTTAATTTCCAATTTATGCTACAGTTTTCACGTCATGTTTACGGTTATCATCCATGTCTATAGTTTACTATTATGCTTTACAGTTTATGTTTCTTAGTTTTCAATTTCAGTTCATGTTCACATTTTTAGTTCATGATTCAATTTTTAGTTTTTAGTCTTCAGTTTTTAGTTCATGTTACAGTTTTAATCATGTTTCAGGTTACATTTTACAGCTTCAGTTAAAGTTTATGGTTTTCAGTTTTCAGTTTTCAATTTATGTTTTATAGCTCTCGTTCATGTTCAACCGTTTCAGTTTATATATATGTTTCCAATTTATATTTTTAGTTCAAGTTTATGATTTTAGCTCATTGTTACAGTTTCAGTTCAAACTTGTGTTTTCAATTCGTGATTTATTTTTCAATTTTTAGCTCATGTCACAGTTTCCAGTCATGTTTCTTGTTGATATTACACAATCATTTGCCATGATTCAATTTTCATATTTAAGCTCAATTTTACAGTTGCACTTCAGGTTTATGTTGGGCCGGATTTAGATCCCTTAGGGTCGAATCGAGGCCTAGCACACTAGAAACTAATCAAATCATTATATATATAGTAAGGATATATTTTTAAATAATAAAATGGAATACTATATTCCATTACTAGTTCATAGGAAAAAAATCAGGGAAGAATCGGAGTTTGAAAGGTCAAAAATGGAAGAAAATCAGATTTAGCGTGTAGCGTGCATCGCACACAAGCTATAGTGTGTGCGCACATTATAGCGCCACTGTAGCACCCACCTCCATTTTTTTTATTTTTGAAATGTTGTTCCTTATGTATCAGCTCTCTGGTTTCCAGAGAGTTGATACTAAGGATTTTTCATCCAATATATTTCAAATCTTTTCCAAATAATTTCAAACACTCAAAATCTAATTTTTAACATCAAAACCACATCAACACACTATAAACACATCTAAAATAATTAAATAATAAAAAATATATTTTTTAAAATTTCAAATATTTTTATAAAAAAATTATTTTTAAAAAAAAAAATATATATATATATTATATATATATATGAATAACTTTGAATATAAATCCAAACCAAACAAGAATCCCATAAAGAAATAACCCATTAATAATTTTAGGTCACTTAAATGTGATCAACTAATTCTAAAATGTTAGCCATAGTTCCAAATTTTAATATAGAGTTTAAAACTCCAATTTTGTGTTTCATGTCCAACATACACAAAATTTGTCCCACTCACAACCATATTGTATTTCTATGCTTCCACAACATCTATACACAATTCATTAACTTATTTTCAACTCCAAGCTATGTCATTATGTATCAAATACATAATACATCACCATATGCTTCACTAATGTATCAAATCACTAATGAAAAACATAACTTATTAGAGAAGATCAAACTTACCTAGCAAGCTTTGATGAAAAATATAATCTTATTCTCTTTCTTGAAAAATATAGAGAACTTCAAAAACTTCTCTCACTGATCTTTTGGCAAAATTCTTAATTGCTTAATCAAAAATACTCAAGCTTGTCTTCTATAATCAAGCTTTTAATTTTTAATTAATAAAAGTTTTAATCAATTTTTAGGTGGCCTTAATTCAATTTTTCTAAATATATATATATATATATATATTATGTATAATCTAATCAACTTTGTCTAACCACTTGATTAAACCAATTAAATCAAGTTAAGTACTCATATTATTACATATTTTGTAATTACCAAAATATCCTCCAATTATAGAGATATTTGTGAAATTACAACAAAGTCCTGATATGATTATTTATTTAACCACTAAACAAATTTGGATTAATCCAATTAATCCCAATTGATTTAGTAAATAATTAATGTTATCCAATAACACTTAATTATTTTCATTGATAATTATAATATCAAACATGATTGGCTACCTGAGTGCTCAACCAGTACACTTCATATATGGGACTCTCTAAATTCAGACGCGTTCGTCATATGAGCCGAACTCATATACGCAATTCGACCACCTTTGAAATTACGAAGAACACGAACGACCATTCTGAACTATACAAGTCTAGGTCATCAAATATGTTTACAATCCTTCAATTGTAGGCTATCCGAATTATGCTTATGAAACATAGATTATTCTGTCAAGTTTCCAATGTGCACATCTCATATTGTTTACATGTCCATGATTCTTTACAACTATCAAAACATTATTTTTTTGCAAAAGATCTAAGAATCAAGACCATAAACTATGGATACTTAAAACCCCTGTTGTACACATACAGACTGACGGATCCTATCTTGATACACATTCGATTATAGTTGCTCGGTCCAAACCCAACAAAGATCTAGAGGTCAGGAAAAACCAATGAAAGGTTTCTAATACATATATGGTATCAAGTGTGGAGGATCAAACACAAAATCAATGTTGATCAGTAGTCACAAATGATCACTTAGGCTACTCGATTGAGGAGATTCCATTAACGGTGTGGTGTGGTACTCTCCAACTATTAGTAATCATTGGTGAATCATTCGGATTCACCCAATGAATTACCCAATTTCTATATGGATCTTCCTTTCTCATTGTCCATTGAGTTAGACCATTGGAACTGTCCAATCCAATATAGACATAGTTAGTCTTCTAGGTTATAGGAATCGCTGTATTCCAAAATCAATGACTAGAATATATACTTTAAGATGTAATTATAATAGTAATATTATTCTCAATGTTGGGACTGATGAGCGGAAAATATATCAATATTTACCGCCCCTTTTACTTAATATTTTTTAGTTTCTCGGGTTTGATGAATGTTTTGATGTGTTTTAGTTTATTTTGCAGATAAAATAATATCGGGACTCAATGAAATCATTTAGGACGAAATGTGGATCAAATAAGGGCAATTATTGGACTTGATATATTAATTTGGAGATTGGAAATTTGAAAGGGCGTTTTGACGAAGTGCAGTTTTGGAAATTCCAGTTTTGCGCATCTGTCGTATTTTGGGCATAACCTTTTACTCAGATATCGGATTGAGCTGATTCAAGTGCCAGATTAAAGAAGACTCAAAGATCTACAACTTTGAAAGAGAAAATATTTTCGAATTCTGAAGATTTCATGACCGAAATTGATGAACCATCCAGAAGTGTGTGGAGTGTAATTATTAAAAGTCATTATCAATCATTTTCAAAGCAAAATATTAATTAATTAATAATTAATAAAAATTATCAAATCAACACCAAACAAGATAAGAAATTATTGGAGCAATTATGGATTTGGTGGAGTAATTAGTGGAGAAATTAATAATGTAATTGGTGGAGAAATTGATTGATGATTTGATGGTGGCAAAATTTTGCCTATAAATACCAAGCCATTTCATTTGTAAAATTCATACTTTCTTCTTTGAAATCCTTAATGAAAAAATAAAAAGATTGTATCTAGTTTGTTTTTTTTAGTTTTCAGTAATAATTTTCACTTTCGCACTTTCTTTTCTTTACTTTTCAGTTTTACTTTCCGTAATTTACTTTTACGCACACACTTTTCTTTCTTTACTTTTTCAGTTTTTATTTTTCAACCATGAGGAGGTAACTTCCCTCTGCGAGGTGAAAGGTAATTCTTTTACTGTTACTATCTTAGATTAATCTCCCTTAAACACAACATATTCACTATTTAAATTTGACTTAAAAAGGAATACCGCTATATTGGTCGGTTGGCATTTAATTTAACTGTTTAAACCTGACTAAGCAAGGATACCGCCAGATTGGTCGGTTGGTAAATTTATTGGTTCCGCCTTTATGGCCTTTATCGCCTACATGGATTATGGACAAATTTTACCGCCTTATGGCTGGTCGGACTTAACTTGACTTAATCAGGATACCGCCTATATGGTCGGTTGGTTTTAATCTCACAAGTGATTATGTTATTTAAGGGAGATATCTAATTAGTAATTAGTAAAAGTAATTCCTTTTATCTTGGCATTTTATTTTATTTACTTTCTTTTCAGTTTTACTTTACCGCATTTTTATTTTTTGTCTTTTATTAAGTTTTTATTAGCCCTAGTTATGTGTTGTAACTAAGTTAGTTATCTAGGGTTGTGATGAATTCAATATAACCGGTTTATAAGGGGTTAGATTATAGGTTGGGTAATTTAAAGATTTATTTATTGAGTCTTAATCTTAATGCTTTTTATTAACTGGCCATTAATAAAATTGATTAGGTAAATCTAAAATGAACTAGACATAGGGATTTTAGTTTAAGCCTTAGACTCAATAACCCACGATCTTCCTTGAGGATAGATAACCTTTTAATAGATTTCCTTACAGGATAGGAATATACCTGTCGGGCGGGGGTAGCCATAATTGGAACTTAACTTAATGAATCTAGGTAATTTGGTTGACATAGACATATGGTTCAATTGGATTATACTAGGTATTTGAAATTGACCATCGGAAGAGGCTTTTACATAATTTAGTGTTCCAGGTTAATAAATCAATATATTACCCAACTTTAAGATAACCACTTCATCTTTAAAATAATATTGGAATTAATCACAACCCTGGATAGTTTTTAATATTGGATTTTCTCAACCTACTTTTAAGCAATTTTATTTACTTGTTTTAAATTTAGAATCATCGTCATTTCAAATCAATCAATCAAACAACCTGTTAGATACTGGTAATCATTTGGCCCCTAAAAATTAAAAGTTTAAGTTTTAAGTCCTCGTGGGATCGATATTTTTATACTACTTGAACGATACGTGCGCTTGCGTTATACGTGTGTGTTTACGCCGGTCAAGTTTTTGGCGCCGTTGCCGGGGACTTATTTATCTTTCATTATTAGTTTACGGGTTAGTTTCGTTACTTGTATTTAATTTTCTTTTTACTTATTGTTTTCGTTTTCTTGTGTTTTCAGGTTCTCATACACTTAATGAGACGAGTCAGAAGCTTTGAAATCCGACCGCTTGACCCAGAGATTGAAAGAACTATCAGACAGTTGAGAAGGGATAGGCGAGAAGGCCAAGAAGCTTTAGAACATGGAACCTGAACCTTTGGAGGTTGCACCACCAATTCCCATTCGAGACAGAACCATTCCAGTGGTAGATGGCCTCATTTCCTGTATTGTACTTCCTCCCTTACCAGCAAATGCAGGTGACATCAAAACTTGCATTCAGATGATTCAGCAGTCAGTTCAGTTTGGGGGGAATGCAATTGAAGATCCTAATGCCCACATCAGCAACTTCCTGGAAGTTTGTGGCACTTTCAATTACAACCGAGCATCAGAAGAAGCAATGAGACTGCGGGTTTTTCCATATTCCTTGAAAGACAGAGCAAAGGCCTGGCTACATTCACTATCAGCTGGTTCCATCACAACATGGAACACTCTAGCCACCAAATTCCTTGCAAAATACTTTCCACCAGCCAGAACTGCAAAGTTGAGGAATGACATCACATCCTTTGTGCAGCAAGATTCAGAATCTCTGTACGAAGCTTGGGAAAGATACAAAGATCTGCTCCGGAAATGTCCTCACCATGAGATTCCAAAATGGCTTCAAGTCCAAACTTTCTATAATGGACTTTCTGGATTGATGAGAACCACTATTGATGCTGCTGCTGGAGGAGCTTTGATGTCAAAAGGAGAAGATCAAGCCTGGGACCTAATCGAAGAGATGGCCAATAACAATTCCTTGTGGCCAACAGAAAGGAGCTTGATTCAAAGAATTGCAGGAATTTATGAAGTTGGAGCCAACACAGCAGTTAGTGCCAAACTGGACCAGATATGCAAATTCATGGAGACTCTCAACACTCAAAGCAATATTGGAGCAACAAGTTCAACATATGGAGGAGCACCAGAAGCCAACTTCAACCTTGAAGAAACAACAACCCAGGGTGAATCATGACAACCAATTCTGGACAAATGAACAATCCACCACCAGGATTTCAGCAACAGAACAATCCACCACCTGTATTCCAGCAACATAACAAAGGCCAGGAGCATGAAAAAGAACCAGTAATGGCAGAAGTGCTGGCTCAGTTAAAAAAATACGATGCTATGATTCAGAACCAATCAGCTTCTATCAAAGCACTGGAAAATCAGATTGGACAACTGGCCAATGCTCAGAGTTACAGACCACCAGGAAATCTTCCCAGCAATACAGAACCGAATCCAAGGAACCGAGGGAAGGAGCAATGTCAAGCCATCACCTTGAAAAGTGGTACTGAAATCAACAAAGATGTTGGAATCAAGGCAACCATTGAAGATGTTCCAAAAGAAGCAGAGCAACAGATGGAGGAAAAAGAAGCAAAGGAAAAAGAACAGATTACTCCACCTCCACCTTTTCCTCAGCGTCTTCAGAAAAACAAACTGGACAAGCAGTTTGCTCGATTCCTGGAAGTATTCAAAAAGCTGCACATCAACATCCCATTTGCAGAAGCCTTGGAACAAATGCCCAGCTATGTCAAATTCATGAAAGATATTCTTTCACGAAAACGAAGATTGGGAGATTACGAGACAGTAGCATTGACGGAAGAATGCAGTGCCATCATTCAGAGGAAACTACCCCAGAAGTTGAAAGATCCTGGCAGTTTCACAGTCCCGTGCACCATTGGAGAACATTACATCGGTAAGGCTTTATGTGATTTAGGTGCTAGTGTTAACTTGATGCCTTTTTCTATTTACAGGAAACTACAGATTGGAGAAGCAATGCCTACCTCTGTCTCTTTGCAACTTGCCGATCGAACGCTCGCATTTCCAAGAGGAGTGGTTGAAGATGTGTTGGTGAAAGTTGACAAACTCATTCTCCCAGCTGATTTCATTATCCTTGACATGGAAGAAGACAAAGATGTTCCTATCATTCTTGGGAGACCATTCTTGGCTACAGGGAGAACTGTGATTGACGTACAAAAAGGAGAACTAACCATGAAAGTTCAGGACCAAGAAGTTACTTTCAATGTTTTCAAAGCCATGAAATTCCCGAGCGATGAAAAGGAAGAAGAATGTTTCAGAATTGATATTGTTGATAGTATCATTCAAGATACTGATACAATTCCCACAGATAAACTTGAAGCTTGCATCACCAACATGTCTGACAGTGAGCTTGATGCTGAAATTATGGAATGTATCAACTATCTTGACAAGCCGTTTCGTTTCAAAGTGACACAACCAATTGAAAGTTTGGAACTTCCAAAGACAGACCAATCAAACCCTCGATTGAAGAACCACCGCAGCTGGAACTGAAGTTACTCCCGAGCCATCTCAGGTATGCATTTCTTGGAAACTCTTCTGAATTACCTGTTATAATTTCTTCGTCGCTAACATTGGAACAGGAAGAAAAGTTGCTGAGAGTATTGCGAGAGCACAAGAAAGCCATTGGTTGGACTATAGCAGACATTCGAGGCATTAGTCCATCATTTTGCATGCACAAAATCTTGATGAACGATGAGTACAAACCCACTGTGGAGCATCAACGGAGACTCAATCCAATCATGAAGGAAGTCGTGAAGAAAGAAATCATCAAATGGTTGGATGCTGGCATCATTTATCCCATTTCAGACAGCAGTTGGGTGAGTCCTATGCAATGTGTGCCGAAGAAAAGGAGGAATTACTGTGATCACCAATGAAAAGAATGAGTTAATTCCGACAAGAACGGTGACTGGATGGAGAGTATGCATGGACTACCGTAAGCTGAACAAAGCCACCAGAAAGGACCATTTTCCGCTGCCATTCATTGACCAGATGTTAGACAGATTGGCGGGACATGAGTTCTATTGCTTTTTGGATGGATATTCAGGATACAATCAGATTTCCATTGCACCAGAGGATCAGGAGAAAACCACATTTACATGTCCTTATGGTACTTTTGCTTTCCGCAGGATGCCATTTGGACTATGTAATGCCCCTGCCACATTTCAGCGTTGCATGATGGCCATTTTCTCAGATATGTTGGAGCAGAGTATGGAGGTTTTCATGGATGACTTTTCTGTATTTGGAGATTCATTTGATCATTGTTTGCAAAATCTTGAACATGTATTACAAAGGTGTGAAGACACGAACTTGGTACTCAATTGGGAGAAATGCCACTTTATGGTACAGGAAGGCATTGTTCTTGGACACCGGATCTCACAAAAGGGAATCGAGGTAGACAAAGCAAAGATCGAGACAATTGAAAAACTACCTCCTCCAACATCTGTCAAAGGCATTCGGAGTTTTCTTGGACATGCAGGTTTTTACAGGAGATTTATCAAAGACTTTTCCAAAATTGCAAAACCTCTTTGCAACCTTCTGGAAAAGGATGTGCCTTTCAACTTCACCAAAGAATGCCATGAAGCCTTCGAGATCTTGAAACAGAAGCTGGTTTCTGCCCCCATCATTGTAACACCAGACTGGACCCTTCCATTTGAAGTAATGTGTGATGCTAGTGATTTTGCTGTAGGTGCAGTTTTGGGACAACGCAAAGCAAAGATTTTCCACACCATTTACTACTCCAGCAGAACTCTAAATGAAGCTCAACTCAACTACACAACCACTGAAAAGGAGTTGCTTGCAGTTGTGTTCGCTTTTGACAAATTCCGTTCTTATCTGTTGGGTCCCAAAGTGGTAGTCTACACAGATCATTCAGCAATCAAATATCTGATCGCGAAGAAAGATGCCAAACCCAGATTGATCCGTTGGATACTTCTTCTGCAAGAATTTGACGTGGAGATTCGAGACAGGAAAGGAACAGAGAACCAGGTGGGCAGATCACTTATCGAGGATCGAGAATGGAGAAACAGCTGGCAAAGAACTGTCAATCAAAGAAACTTTTCCAGATGAACAGCTATTTGCCATGAAACAACAAGACCCCTTGGTATGCTGACTATGTCAACTACATTGTGTCAGGAAAATGGCCGTTGGAATGGACAACTCAACAACGGAAGAAATTCTTCAAAGAAGTCAAGCACTATATCTGGGATGAGCCGTACCTGTTCAAACGGTGTGCTGATCAATTATTGAGACGGTGTGTTCCACAGGAGGAGGTCAACAGTGTTTTGCAGCACTGTCATTCATCACCATATGGCGGACACTTCAGCGGAAACAAAACTGCAGCAAAAGTCCTTCAATCAGGTTTGTTCTGGCCTACACTTTTTAAAGATGCTTATCTTTTTGCTTTTCAATGTGACAGGTGCCAGAGAATGGGGAATATTTCGAGAAGAAACGAAGGACCATTGCAAAACATTCTGGAAGTTGAGATATTTGATGTGTGGGGTATTGATTTCATGGGACCCTTTGTTCCATCATTCGGAAACCTGTACATATTGGTTGCTGTAGACTACGTCTCCAAATGGGTTGAAGCAATTGCACTGCCATCCAATGATTCAAAAGTGGTGATCAAATTCCTGAAAAAGAACATTTTCACTCGGTTTGGAACACCTCGAGCAATCATCAGCGATGGTGGCTCTCATTTCTGCAACAAATACTTTGATGCACTTCTATCCAAATACGGAGTTACTCACAAGGTTGCCACAGCCTACCATCCACAGTCAAATGGACAGGTTGAAGTTTCAAATAGAGAAATCAAAAGAATCTTGGAAAGAACCGTTGGATCAACAAGGAGGGACTGGTCTGTAAAATTGGATGATGCATTGTGGGCCTATCGTACAGCTTACAAGACACCCATTGGTATGTCACCATATCGATTGGTGTTTGGGAAAGCATGCCATCTTCCAGTTGAGCTTGAACACAAGGCGTACTGGGCACTGAAGAAAGTTGAATTTTGATCCACAAGCTGCAGGAGAGAAAAGACTTCACCAACTCAATGAATTGGAGGAATTTCGCCTACAGGCTTATGAGAATGCCAGACTGTACAAAGAAAAGACCAAGAGATGGCATGACCGAAAAATAGTGCACAGACAGTTGGAACCAAGGCAACAGGTGTTGTTGTACAACTCGAGGTTGAAACTTTTCCCTGGAAAGTTGAAATCAAGGTGGTCAGGTCCATTTGTGATCACTCAGGTTTTACCACATGGAGCTGTTGAGTTACTGGATCCCAATACCAACAACACATTCAAAGTTAACAGTCAGCGGGTTAAGCATTATTGGGGAGAACCGTTGGAGCGTCAAAAAGAAACTGTCACACTTTCAGATCCAGCCTAAACGTTCAAAAAGTCACGTCTAGCTGACGACTTTAAACTTAGCGCTCGCAGGGAGGCAACCCATGCAATTTGTGTATATATTGTGATTTTGTGTGATTTTTAATTTTGTGTGTTTAGTTTTTGCAGATTAAGATGGAAGAAGCTCTCGTAAATCTTCACAAGCAATTTCCTTCTCTCCCTCAAAAATCTCTGATGAAAGTTTACAAAGCTCGCTTGGAACGGATGAGACTATTGATGAACAAAGGTATTCCTACTGATATTTGTTGGGTAATCGAAGCACGAATTCGTTTAGCAGGTGAGTATTCTGAGTCTTGTAATTCTTATTTACCTGGATTTGGAAGAAGCACCTATGCAAAGAAACGTAGAGCTAAGCAAATGGGTGTTTGTTTCAAATGTGCACGTTGGAATTGTAATACTCGTTGTCGTTCTTTAGGAATGGTGTCTGATAATCGAGAAGACAAAATTAAATTCATTAGGGATGGCTTGAGTAAGGAGTCTTTAGATGATCTATCTTCGACTCTTGAGACGCATCCCAGTGGACATGTTCACATAGCCTTTCGCAAATTACATACACAATTTCAAAAGAAAGACAACAGTTAAGTCTCGGGAATCTGACTCAAAAAGACCCTGTTTGCCAATTTATAAGAAAATTGGATGGGAAGCTTGTCCCTGACGCATAGACGTCAATCAAGCCGTTATTTTTGTAAATATTATATCTCTTTGTCTTTTGCTAATAATTGTAATTTGTTTTGTTGTTTTCTTTTATTTTCTCCGACAGGATCCAGATCTTGTTGACTATCACGATCTATTTTACTATTTCGCTACTAATCGTCCTTTGGAAGATACTTGTGCTATTTTTACTCCCCTTTCAGGTATTATAAATTCAACTCATCATTGCACTTTGAAGATATCCAGAGTAAAACATGGAAGCCACTTCAAGAAGACGAGTTGAAAACATTGCGTGTTTTGCGGTAGTAGTGTTGGTACTAAACCACAATACATAGAAGCAGCACAGGAATTGGGTCGAGTCTTAGCAGCAAGGAATATGCACTTAATATATGGCGGAGGAAATCTTGGACTTATGGGGATCGTTTCAAAGGCTGTACAGGAAGGAGGCAGTCATGTTTGGGAATCATCCCAAAACCTTGGCAGAGGCAAATCTTATTGTTCATCAAACGGAGAGGAACTGATCGTGCCAGGTATGTCTGAACGACTGGTAGAAATGATTAACCGTGCTGATGCTTTTATTGCTTTGCCAGGTGGCTTGGGCACATTGGAGGAAATTTTATAGTACTATCTTGGGCGAACCTGAACATACACCAGAAACCGCTTGGACTGCTCAACGTTGATGGATTTTATGATTTTCTTTGTGTGTTTCTTGATGATGCTCGGAGAAATGGGTTCGTGTCAAAACCTATGAAAGAACTCCTCTTTACTGCCAGAACTGCTCCGGATCTAATAGACCAACTCATAGCCTATGAACCACAAGTTGACCCTATCATTTCAAAAATAAATTGGTCTGAGGACGATCGTGGTAAAGGCGTCGGAATTAATCTGGATCTTAACCTTTAATTTCCTGTAGAATTTCAGCTAACCAGGTATTACCTTTTTAAACTCTTCTTTTACTGTTTAAGACATTGGGGACAATGTCTCATTTAGGTTTGGGGGAGGTATTAGTTGAATAGTACTTGTTTTGTTTGTATGTTGTTTTTATTTTTAGTCCAAAATTTTTCGAAAATACAAAAAAATTGAAAAATTTTTCAAAATTACAAAAATATTTTGCATTTTTGTGTTTTATTTTGAACTAAAAAGGTGAAATTGGTAAGAGATAGCCGAGTAAGGAGTTTCCACTCTTGAGACGTATTTCAAACCTATTATTCGAAACAAGTTAATTTTTGTTTATTTCATTTTGAATTATTTAATTTGTGAATTCTCCATAAAACTGACTAAAATGATCTTCATATGCTCAGTTGACAGGTATTATCAACATGCATAGTAACATACGACATGAGCTGTAATTGAAAAGTTGTAATATTTCGTGCTCTAGTTTAATTGGAGGAAGCATCTCAAAAAGTTATGGAGTAAAAAAAAAAAAAAAAAAAAAAAGTCTAAGATATCGGGTTATTAAGTCTGTAAGGGTGTTTTAACACCTAGTGCCCTAAAACCAACTGGTTTGGGAGTCATGGCCCAAAGCTCGTACATGGATCAAAGATACTGCAAAATATATATATCTGAAGTCTGAGTAATTAAGTTCGTAGGGGTGTCTTAACACCTGGTGCCCTAAAGCCAACTGGTTTGGGAGTCACCGACCCAAAGCTCGCTACATAGACGGAAGGTATTGTATATAAATAAAAATAGAGAAAAAATCAAAGAAAAAAATCAGAAAAATCAGAAAAATATTCCATTGCTACAAAAAGGTGTGAAATCTGATAGAACTTTAGGACAAAAATATTACTCTCTTATCAACTGCACTTATGACTGTTGTGGGCAAAAATGAGTTGTTTAATATTTTGTTGGCTGTGTATATGGAGAATGGTAAAAATAATCGGAGAATTTACTTATTCGGTAATTTAGAAAGAAACAAAACAACTAGTAACTTGAGTAGAAGTTTCACCTGATTAGTCACTAACTTCTTTATTCTCTTTCTCTTGTCTTTTTGCTTTTGTGTGCATTAGTTTTACTGCCTTTTTACTTTGTAAAATGTTTGTGGGTATCATTGCTGTAAACCCTCACGAGACTACAACTCGTCCACTAGGGACACCTAGGGGTTTAAAGGCTGTTGCATACGCTAAATGCAACCGTGATCCCTACGAAAGTGGCTTAGTTTAATTTTAATTTAATTTATTTTGTTGTTTTGCTCGAGGACTAGCAAAATGTTAGGTTTGGGGGTGTGATGAGCGGAAAATATATCAATATTTACCGCCCCTTTTACTTAATATTTTGTTTAGTTTCTCGGGTTTGATGAATGTTTGATGTGTTTTAGTTTTATTTTGCAGATAAAATAATATCGGGACTCAATGAAATCATTTAGGACGAAATGTGGATCAAATAAGGGCAATTATTGGACTTGATATATTAATTTTGGAGATTGGAAATTTGAAAGGGCGTTTTGACGAAGTGCAGTTTTGGAAATTCCAGTTTTGCACATCTGTCGTATTTGGGCATAACTTTTACTCAGATATCGGATTGAGCTGATTCAAGTCCAGATTAAAGAAGACTCAAAGATCTACAACTTTGAAAGAGAAAATATTTCGAATTCTGAAGATTTCATGACCGAAATTGATGAACCATCCAGAAGTGTGTGGAGTGTAATTATTAAAAGTCATTATCAATCATTTTCAAAGCAAAATATTAATTAATTAATAATTAATAAAAATTATCAAATCAACACCAAACAAGATAAGAAATTAGTGGAGCAATTATGGATTTGGTGGAGTAATTAGTGGAGAAATTAATAATGTAATTTGGTGGAGAAATTGATTGATGATTTGATGGTGGCAAAATTTTGCCTATAAATACCAAGCCATTTCATTTGTAAAATTCATACTTTCTTCTTTGAAATTCTTAATGAAAAAATAAAAGATTGTATCTAGTTTGTTTATTTTTAGTTTTCAGTAATTAATTTTCATTTCGCACTTTCTTTTCTTTACTTTCAGTTTTACTTTCCGTAATTTACTTTTACATAACACTTTTCTTCTCTTTAATTTTTAGTTTTTACTTTTCAGTAATGAGGAGGTAATTCCCAAGCTGGTGAAAGGTAATTCTTTACTGTTACTATTTAGATTAATCTCCCTTAAAAAATATATTCACTATTTAAAATTTGACTTAAAAAGGATACCGCTATATTGGTCGGTGGCTATTTAATTTAATCTGGTTTAAACCTGACTAAGCAAGGATACCGCCAGATTGGTCGGTTGGTAAATTGGTAAATTTATTTTGGTCCGCCTTTATGGCTGGATTATGGACAAATTTTACCGCCTTTATGGCTGGTTGGACTTAACTTGACTTAATCAGGATACCGCCATATGGTCGGTTGGTTAAAATATATCACAAGTTATATATTATTTTAAGGGAGATATCTAATTAGTAGTAGTAAAAGTAATTCCTTTTACCTTAGCATTTTATTTTATTGTAATTTTCTTTTCAGTTATTTACTTTACCGTTTTACTTTATGTCTTTTATTTTCAAGTTTTACTAGCCCTAGTATGTGTTGTAACTAATTAGTTATCTGGGGTTGTGATGAAATCAATATCACCGTTTTATAAGGGTTAGATTATAGGTTGGGTAATTTAAAGATTTATTTATTGAGTCTTAATCTTAATGCTTTTATTAACTGGCCATTAATAAAATTGATTAGGTAAATAAAATGAACTAGACATAGGGATTTTAGGTTTCAGCCTTAGACTCAATAACCCACGATCTTCCTTGAGGATAGATAACCCTTTAATAGATTTCCTTACAGGATAGGAATATACCTGTCGGGCGGGGGTAGCCATAATTGGAACTTAAACTTAATGAATCAGGTAATTTGGTTGACATAGACATATGGTTCAATTGGGATTAAACTGGGTATTTGTGTCTGACCATCGAAGAGGCTTACACATAATTTAGTGTTCCAGGTAATAAATCAATATATTACCCAACTTTAAGATAACCACTTCATCTTTAAAATGATATTGGAAGAAATCACAACCCTGGATAGTTTTTTAATATTGAATTTTCTTAAAACCTATTTTCGACAATTTTATTTACTTGTTTTAAATTTAGAATCGTCACCATTTCAAATCATCAATCAAACAACTGTTAGATACTAGTAATCATTTGGCCTCATAAAATAATAGTTTAAATATTTAAGTCCTCGTGGGATCGATATTTTTATACTACTTGAACGATACGTGCGCTTGCGTTATACGTGTGGTTTACGCCGGTCATGGACCATACTAATTGTCTAGTATTACGCTATGACTATTCTAAGACGATTCATTCTCAATATATATTCACTAAGAGATATAATGACAAATAATAATCTCATACAAAAGTGGAAATGAAAATATTAGTTATTATTAATAAATAATAAAAATAAGGTATAATACGTTATTCGGATTGGCGATCCAAGTACTCAAATCCAACAGTTTTGCTTAGTCAGAATATTATTTAGTTTTAGTTTAATGGGTCACTGTTCAGGTTTACAGCTGTCAAGTTTCTTAGGTACACAGTGTTACTATAGTGTATGATTACAATAGTTAGCCATCTTGATTTTGTGTGCTTTCCGTTCCTATTTTATACTTACAGCTTACGCTTGAAATGTCACAGATCATGATTTCAATTTTTCTCAATTTATGATTTGTATGACATCAGTTTATGATTTATAGATTCGATTCATGAGCTACAGTTCAAGCATCAGTTTTAATTTTATAATCACAGTCACAATTTATGGTCTATAGTTATAGTTTATGTTACACTGTCAAGTTTATAATTATGTTTCATTATGTCATGATTTTATGCTTATGGTCAGTTAATGATTCACGTTTATGTCATGATTTACAGTCACATGTCATGAATTTCCCATTTCAGTCATGTGTCTCATATGTTATGTTTACAACTTATGTTTCACGTAATATGTTTCAAATTCATGGTTTGTACACTTTCAATTCATGTTTATATGCTTACAACTCATGTATGCAGTCCTCAAATTATGATTTCATGTTCATATCTCACAGTTTATAACTCATGTTCACATTTACAGCTTGTGCTACAAGACTAACAGTTCATGATTTTCCTAAAATTCATAGTTGAAGTTTCATGCTTTACAGTATATGACTTAATGTGCAAGTAAATAATAGTTTTCAAAGTGCTAGTAGAGTACTGTCCCATCAGCTTTAGTTTCAGCATGCCTAATGGTTCAGATAACCTTCTTAAGTTGTTATAGTTAAAGTTAAACATGTCTAATGGTTCAAATAACCCACTTAGGCTATTACAGTTACATTTCAACATGCTTAATGGTTCAGATTACCATTTTAGGCCATTACAATTATAGTTTAACTTCCTCTACTTATGCGATGCTAGGTCTCGATAAGTAGTTTACACGTTCTAAGTTATGATACTGGCAAAGTTTTCATGTTTTCAGGCACATGCAAATGTACGCGGGGGTGACAGTCAAATCCCGATACGTATGGCGATGCAGAGAGAGAAATATCAATCCCGATCATTGCATATGCAACTTTTCAAGTTAAATAGTTTCCATGTTTTACTGTTCAAATCACGTTTTCAGTTTTAGTCATGTTATCAACTTACGGATTCACGATTACTATTACGATTCATGTTTACAACTTTCAGTCTATATGATGATTTTCAATTCACGCTATGGTTACTATTTTTTATTATAGTTTAAGTCTTCAGGTTATAGTTTACAGTTACAACTTCAAATCATGTTACAGTTTCTAGATCAAGTGTACAGTTTTCCTAACTTTATAATTACAAGAAATATTATCAGTTTACAAGTCATGCTTGAGAATTACAATAATGTTTGTAGTTCCAGTCCATGATTTAGTTCAAAATACGTACATCATGTATACAATTAATAGTCATGTTTATGAGTTTCAGTGTATTTTACAACTTACGGTCCCTGTTGAAGTATGCAAGTCATGTTTATAGTTCACATACCTATTTACAGTGTACAGCTTCAAGTTCACGTTTATTGATTGTAAAATCTACGTTTTTAGTTGTAGTTGTGAACTTTCAATCATCTTTATAACTTCCAGATCACATAATGCGAATCTAGGTATGTGTCACAAGAATTACGATTTATATTTCAAAAGCTCAAGAGTCAGGTTTCATGGTTCATAAAGAAAATTCATCATTCATGATTGTTAAATTATATTTAACTTTTGAGTATTCACTCACTAGATCATTCATATGACTTACTTTCCACTCTTATTTTTTATGTTTTAGTCATTAGGATCACAGTCTTGAGGGTCCACATGTTTATTTATTGGTCACATTAGGCCGCCAGGTCGCAGGATATTTATGTATAGATCATGTTATGATAAATATGCTTCATTTATTTCAAATACTTTATATATATATATATATATATTATATATATATATATATATATATATATATATATATCAGACATGCATGCATTCATGTATAAACAGTTTAGTTATGAATCATGACACGTCATGCATACACGACAGAGGTTTAAATATGGCAACGCCATCTCCTAGCGGTCATGTCCTAGTGAAATAGAATGTGAAACTTGTGATATCTCTTTGGATGTCCTCGTAAATCCAAAAGATAGCTTGAAGATACTCATCGCAAAAGCTGATACTACTTGTGCTACATCCTTTATGAGAATTTGCCCCCACTTGAAAAGAATTTGTGTTTCCAATTAGTTATCTTCCCTAGTACTCTAAGCTTGACATCATTGAAAAACTCTTATATTTTCTATCTATCATAGATGGTAGCCCTATATATCTCTCATGTTTAGAAACCACCTTCAGTTGGAAAATGCTTTTGATTACTTCCTTATATCTATCTTGAGTGTTACTACTGAAGAACGTTGATGACTTCTCTTAATTAAGAGTGAAGCTGGTGTAGTTTCCATGGCTCATCTACATCATAACCAAGGCATGTATCATTAGCAACAAGACAACATCAAGCATTTCATCCTCCTTGAAAAAATTGGCTATGCATAATTCTTTGCCACTCTAGCCAATAGCATAACTGGAAAAAATGAAACACAATATATGTTATATCATCATACAAATTATAAAAAGTTCACATCCCCTTCATCCTAAAGATTCGGCCATGATCACGATAATCCATTCCCAAAATTCAACAATCCAAACATGTCCAACAACATTCCATAATCAGGGCATCACATACAATGATTATAATAACATATCCAAATCACTTAAAATCAAGCTTCCAAAGCTCTACAAATTCGGCCATAACAACAACCAATCTTCAAATTTTATGAAAAACAAACAACCTATGCATATCGCATAACTTAAAGCCACAAAGCACCTAACTAATCACTCTAACATGCTTGATCATGTCAAATGCATCCAATCTAGCTTATGGTTACCATAATTTCGAACTTGAGAAAGATGGAAACTTATTAAGGGTTTTCAAAATCAAAGGAATGAAAGAAATAGAGACTTACTTGGACGAGAAATTGCTTGAAAAAGCCACAGATTTTTTCAATTAGATGATGCCCAAATCTCATATTGGACCATATAAAAGGATGACTATACTCTCCAAATTAATCAAGTCATAATCATACATAGCATCTCTAAAGTCAGTGATCATGCCTAGATTTCTATCATTCCTCCAAATGTTTTTTTGTAGTGAAAATTTTCATTGAAATCACCAAAATATACCCAAAGAGAAGAAGATAATCTTGCTAGGCGTCTCATCAGTGTCCAAGTATACTTCTTCATCTTTAATTCAGAGTGCTCGTACACTCCTGTCAATCTCATATTCAAACCAGTCTCATATCGAGCTTCAGCATCAATATGATGTTTGCTAAATGACTTTATGTCGACATCAACATCTGAGTTCCATAACATTGTTAATCTGCCACCCATACCATTTCTATTTACCGTAAAACAGAATGTAATTTTTTATTCACATTTGTCATCTGCTTAGACATCAAATTTATTTCGCACAGAAAGATAAATTGAAGTCTCTATTGGAGAAATGTTTATAATGCTCGAAAATATTGGGGCATTTCTCAAGCCTCAAACGTTCCATTTGATGATTTTCATGTAAATATTTTATTTATAGAAATCGTTTTATAACGGAACAAACAGACCATAAATGTTAGGTGAAACTGAATGAGTGTTTAGTAAACTCAACTCTTAAAGTAATTTGATAAATTCATGACTATTAGGTAAAACCACTTTAGCTTCTAAAGTGAAGTCTGAATTTGTTTAAATGTTTATGAGTAGGAATAAACAAATGGTATGTAAGATCGAGTAAAAACAGGACTTGAAAAATTAAAGAGGAGACCTGAAGCGAGTGAGGTTGGATCAAATTTCAAACTTAAATTAAAAGTTTTTTTTTATTTAAGTCACAAAACTTTCTTATCGAGTCAGGACCTTTTAATTCGCCTCAGAAGGTATGAGCTAGTGTTTAATGTGTGGAATTCCTATTTCCATTCAATTTTTTTCAACACGTTAAAATTTTACAAATTTCTGGGAAAGATAATTGGAGAGGGCTGGATATTGAATGTACATTACTATAAGTAAAGTTATAAAAATCACCATCTCTAAAACAATATGGTATTTGATAGGTTATTTTAATCAAATAGGTATTTAAAGAGTAAAAATTACCAAATTTAAAACAATGTGATATTTTTATAACAACTCCAAAAGAGTCATTTAGAGTTATTATAGGATATCATATTAATGATGTTGGTGGGATGTGTTATTTACTACTTTTAGCCTGCATTATTCAAACAAAATCATCTAATAGAAAACATGCAAATCATGAATTGAACACAAACATAAAGAGTTAGAAACGCCTAAAAAGTATTATGTAGAAGTTGACGAACTTAAACACAGTGGAGAAAATTTTTATCTTTAAGAATTTATTAGTCTTGCCTCGGTGCACTACAAATATCTTGTGGCTAACATTCTCCCAAGATACTTGGTTGTTTCTTATAAAACGGACACTCTTTTCTTCAAGAACTTGAACTAAGAAAATAGTGGAAACTCTCTCACTTGGAAAACTTAGAATCTCTAATATGAATGAATTTATAAACTCAATAATGAATGAATCTTAGAATGAATCTTAGAATGAATTTATGTAAAGGTACTCTTATGTCAAAATATATATTCCTTTAGGAGTCATGACCATCCGAGAAAATATTTCAACCCTAAAGATTATGTAATTTCTCATTAAGGATTATATCATTTCATTTACAATCCCCCAAAATTTTCTAAATATCAATGTAGGTACTAAAGAGGGTTTCATTGAAATAAAACTGTATCGGAATAGGTAGCGTTCTCCTTGAAACTTTCTAGTAAATGACTATCAGATTTACTTGGCAAACCAGTGACCCATAGTCTTGAATTGTTCCGTCGTTGGTGTAAACCAAGACAATAGCCATCACACAGCTTCACTTAGATCATTTCCCGTTCTGTGGTTACGTTTTATTCGGCCATGAACATCGGCCATAGCTTCATCAAGTACTTTAAGGAATCCAACCTTTAAAATTCTCATGGTAGTGGTCACACTTCTTACTTGAAATATGTGATCTACTAAAAGAATGTATCATGTCTTTACCTCTATTAAGACTCTTCTCCTAATATAGTGAACATTAATAGTCTTAGTTTAACCTAACATTGATAGATAGCACTCTATGTCATAATAGGAATGAGAAAGAGTATAAAACTCTATAGTGTTTGGTTTGAATTACATAAAGTTTCAGTTTTCCTTTTTGAACCTAGATCTTGGGATTTCCAGTCAGCTAGCTTGGGTTTCTATAATGAAAATTCTTAATTTATAGGCTTTAAGCCTATTACCCTCGATGATTTCTCAACTTTCTCCTAGGTAAACTTTTAATAAGTGGATCTGCTAGGTTTTTCTTCGACTTAACATAACTCTAAATGAATTTTGCCGCTTGAGAGTAGTTTCCTTAAGGTATTGTGTCTTCGTCATATGTGTCAAGACTTACCATTATATATTATATTTTTGGCTCTCCCAATAGCCGATTGACTATCATAATGTATGTTTATAACTGACACTGGTTTAGTCCAGTTTAGAATATCCTCTAAGAAATTCCGAAGCCATTTTACTTCTTCCGTTGTTTTGTCTAATGCTATGCACTCAGACTCTATAGTAGACCGGGCAATACACGTCTATCTCAAGGATTTCCATTATATGGTTAAACCTCCTAACGTGAAAACAAATCCGCTCATGGACTTGGAATCTGCTGTATCAGATATCCAGTTAGCATCGATGTACCCATCTAGAACAACATGATATCTCGTATAATGTAAATCATATTTTGAAGTTTCTCTTAAATATCTCAAAAATCTTACTATGGTTTTCCAGTGGTTATGTCATGGATTACTCGTAATATCACTAAACCTATTTATACCTTGAACGATATCTAGTCGTGTGCAATTTATGAGATACATCAAACTTTCGATGATTCTCAAATACTCTAATTGCATTATGCTCGAACCGGTACTCTTTGACATATGTAAAGTTAGATCCATCGGAGTTCTAGCTACATTTAGATCTCATTTACCATATTCCTCAAGTACTTTTCTCAACTAATGAGCTTGAGATAATATGTATCCCTCTGATATTCTAGAAATTTTATTTCATAGAATCACATCAGCCACTTCTAAATCTTTCATATCAAATTTACTGGTCAATTTTTTCTTAGTAGACTAAATCATCTCATAATTATTATCAATTATCAGCATATTGTTTACATAGAGATACACAATGACATATCATTTTTGAGTTGATTTAGTGTACATACACTTATCACACTCAGTGATTTTGAATCCAATTGTCAATATTTCTTTGTCAAATTTCTTATGTCATTGTTTAGGTGCTTATTTTAATCTATATAAGGATTTTACAAGTTTGCACACTTTGTGTTCTTGTCCAGGAATATTAAAACCTTCTGGTTGTTTCATGTAAATCTTTTTATCCAACTAACCATTTAAAAATGTCATCGTTACATCCATTTGATGTATTTTAAGGCCAAATATAGCTGCTATGGCTATAAGCATTCTTATTGAAGTGATACGAGTCACTAGTGAATATGTATCAAAGTAATAAGGACATTCTTTTTATCTATAATCTTTTATGACAAGTCTTTCCTTTTACTTATCTATTGATCCATCCAGCTTCATCTTCCATTTGAAAATCCATTTGTAGCCTGATAAGTGTGGTTTATACTCACTTATTCCGATATCTTTAGCTTATTGTTTTGTTATAATTCGAGATATTTAATATCATTTATCGTTTATTTTATGTTATATTTGTAGGAGCATTAATACATAGATCTGGGGATAATTGCACGTGTTTTGGAAACTTACGGAAGCGCCGGACGAAGCTCAAGTCACACGCAGGCACCAAAGCGCCTCTTCACCATTTTCAATGACCGTTTGCTTATATATCTATCTTGATTTGCTAGTGTTTGAAGTATGGTATAGCTAAAAAGAAAAATGTCTCTAAAGAAAGAAAATAAACCACCTATAACCGATAAGCGTGAAGCTACCCATGGGCGAGTATTAGGACCACCATGAGGAGAAATGCTACCTTAAAGGGTAGGTGAGTTGAAAAAAAAAATGCAAAAATGAGAAAAGAAAAAAAAGAGACAAGAAAATAAAAGAAAAAAAAACCATACCATACCGAACACAAATAAGGCAATTACAGAACATAATTGAGATATCTAGGTTGGTTTGACCCATCGATTCTAATTTTTAAACGAAATCATTGAGTTAGCTTACTTAAGATCAAAGCTGTGAATGAACCTTTACACACACACACACCTTGAGTCTAGCTTAGATAATTTATTCGAGAATTTGGATTCGAGTTGCAATTGCGTACTTTGAAGATTCTTTGATTTCATTTATAAGCTTTCTTTGAGGATATATTTATGCGTAACTATCGAGACTATGTTGTTATATTTTTTATTTTTGCATGATTGTGTGTGAATGACGTTTGTGGGTATCGTCACTGTAAGCCCTCACGAGATTATAACTCGTCCACTAAGGCCGCCTAGGGTTCAAAGGCTTGTTGCATATGCTAAATGCAATCGTGATCCCTACGAAAGTGGCTTAGTTAATTTAGTAATTTTCATTTGTTAATTTGAATTTAGTTTTTATTTTATATTTTGCTCGGGACTAGCAAAACCTTAAGTTTGGGGGTATTTGATAAGTGTGGTTTTTACTCACTTATTCTGATATCTTTAGCTTATTGTTTTGTTATAATTCGAGATATTTAATATCATTTATCGTTTATTTTATGTTATATTTGTAGGAGCATTAATACATGGATCTGGGGATAATTGCACGTGTTTTGGAAACTTACGGAAGCGCCGGACGAAGCTCAAGTCACACGCAGGCACCAAAGCGCCTCTTCACACCATTTTCAACTAGCGCCGCGGCGCCAGCTCCCCATACAAAATCCAGGAGCTTAGCGCCGCGGCGCCTCAAGCTTCTCATACAAATTGCCGAGGCGCCAATGAAGAGATCCAGCGCCGCGGCGCCCCTATTACATACAAAGTCCAGACAGTTTAGCGCCGCGGCGCTGCGCAGGGAAGTTTCACGCGTATCAGGAAATTAATTTTAGGGTTTTCAATAATCCTAATGCTACCCAAAGACTCCCTGCCTCAACTATAAATATAACATTACATCCAACACTCAAAGGAGGCTAATACAGAGCACAAAACACAGAAATAAATATTTTTAGAGATCCAAGGAGAGGATTGAAGAGCGACAAGAAGAGACAAAGGCTGTAATATCCGGAGAGGAAGAGATTCAATTCGGGTTTTTTATCTCTTATTTCTTTCTTAAAACTCTAATGATTTCCATTAGATTCGTGGCTTGATTATTTATTGTTTTATCTTTTGTCATGAATTTACTCCTTAATTTTGGAGAACGATTGTAATTGATGCTTGAACCTTGTATTTTGTTTATCAGTTTTGTAATGAAGTTTTATTAATTATTTATATTCTTTTGAGTTTAATGCTTCTTGATTGCTGGCCACAATTTGAGATGATGAATGTTTAGAATCTATCACTCGAGATAGGGGATTTTGAATAGATCTAGAGAATATAACCTAGGATTTTATAGAGTTCGAGAGAATCTGTAGTCCTTTGAAGTCGTTAAAATAGAATCACAAATCGTAATGAGTTGTTAACTATTGGATTTTTATAGAGATATCGAAGTCTATAGTTGATGATATTTTCACTCGGCACTCGAGAGAGGGAGTGAATATTTTAGGAGTCTTGACTTATAATAACATAACTGAACAAGGATTACATTGACATGACAAATACATAGGCGACAACTAGGTGAAATCAGGATCCAGAATCTCTATATATAGTTTCCTTCTATCCAATTATTTTTATATATTTTATTTATTTATTAAAATCTTTATTATTTATTTTCTAAATAAAGTTAGGATTATCAATTGTAGTACTTAGTGTGAGTTAACGCAATCCCTGTGGGTTCGACACTCTTAACTCATTTATACTAAAACTTGACAACCGTACACCGTACACTTGCGGTACGATATAAAATATCCCAACAAGTTTTTGGCGCCGTTGCCGGGGATTTTTTGTTAATTCATATTAATACTACTACCAAGTAATTTTAGCTTTAATTTAGAATTTATTTTATTTTAATTTTTAATTTTTAATTTTATTATTTTTATTTCCTTTATTTTTGTCTTAAGTTTTATTTTTATTTTTGTTATTATTTCTTATTTTTTATTTGATTGATTTGATTTTATTTTATTTTTGTTTTATATTTTTCTTACGATGTGAGTTTGAAAAAACCAATGGCAGATCCTGTTAGTGCACTGATAGCTGAAGTATCGTCCTTCACGACTCATCTAGCAGTATTGATAAATCAAATGAGTCAACCGTCTATTGAAGCTGTTTCTGCTAATGGAATGCTTTTATCCAACAGAGGAGCAGGATTTGAACAAGTACAGTATGTGAACAATTGGAACTTCAACAACTGTAGAGGCAGTCATATGCTTAATTATTATCATCCGAATTTTTCATATGCTGATATGAAGAACATTTTGCAACCTCCTCATGGCTTCAATTATCCAAATTGAGCAGAAACCTTCCTTAGAAGACCTCATGATCACGTTTGTAGCTACAGCTTCAGAGAGGTTTGAGAAGAATGAGTCAATGCTGGATATATCGAAACACGAATGGGCAATATAGAGGCAAATATGAAATATTTAGAAGCAAAAATTGAGTTGCTTGCTTCTTCCATGGCCAATCAACAGACATGGGATTTTCCGAGTGATACTGAAGTCAACCCCAATGAGCAAAGTCAAATTATAAC
>SKCR01024433.1:0-34802 GCA_019454045.1 Zanthoxylum bungeanum | reverse complement strand
ATATAAACGCCACGTTCAAATCAGAAAATGAAAATATAGTGACTCCTAATACAACATAATTCTATTACCGGATCTGAACGAGAAACACAAATCTAAGATATAGCATAATTAAACAAACAAGACATAAAAATAAAATAAAAACCTCAAATGAGTTGTCTCAGTGATAAAGGTTTTGGACTTGAGTGGTTTGTTTCTTCTCAGGTTTAAGATTCAAATCTCACTAAGTATATGTCATTGAGGTCATATTTTTGATATTAAAAGCTAATGACTTACCCTGATATGTGAAACTTTTGAGGACACGAAATACAAATCATGGGAATTAATTGATGTGCTCGTAAGTGATCGCGATTTTCACACATTACACAAGCACACGTATTGCTCAAGTAGTATAAAAAGTTATCGATCACACGATGACTTATCACCTACGTTACTAATTGTTAAGACTAATGACCAACAAGTATCAAATAAAATTAAATGTGATTTTATTTTGAGTTTGAACTAAAGCTAATGCAAATAAATATAAATTGGAAGTTTGTAGACATAATCAAATAGAGAAAGCATTTAGGGTTGTGAATCTACCCAGTATTATTCTAAAGATGAATTGGTTGTCCTATATTTGTGTAATATATTGGTTTTTTAACCTGGAACACTAAGATATCCACAAGTCTCTTTCGATGGTCGAGTGAAAATATCCAAAGTAAATTAACAAATTATATTTATATGTTAACTAATTCATCCCAAACTCATTAAGAACAAGTTCCAATTATGGCTACACCCGCCCTACAAGTACATTTATATCTTAGAAGGAAATCCCTAAGATGAGATCGTGTGCTATTGAATCTAAGGCTAAACCTAAAATTCCTTTGCCAAGTTCATCTAAGTTTTCCACATCAATCTTATTGGTGATCAGGCAAAATGAGGAGATTCAATAAATAAACCAAACCATCACACAAAATATAAGAAAATCAATTTATAAGTTCATAAATACAGGTTTCATCACAACCGTAGATTATAGGTTTAGTTACTACACATGCTCAGAAAATCTAAATAAATATTCATGTAATATCCCGGGTTTTTCGAAAAAGTACGAGAAATTTTTTGAATTAAAGTAAAAGATTTGGAAAGGGATGGTGTTCAAAAATTATACTTTATGTGTGGGAAAATCGGTGAGACTATTTTTAAGTGAAGTTTCATCGCGTTGAAAAACGCATGGTTCTGAGAACCGGTTAGGCGATTTCTGATTTTATTGTTATACGAGTAAATTTTTTTTTGTTTCGTCAATAAAACTCCCAAACAACCTCTGATTCAACTAATTCCTGAACCATAGGACTTATTTTTCTGAGACGAACAACTTTCACGTTGAACACTTTTCGAAATTCTCACATGAAGGGCCTCGATTTTGAGATTTACCGAAATGGTCCATGAAGAAGGACCAAAGTGAAAATTCGTGGGGGCCTAGTGGTAATTTTCGAAACTTTTCTATATAAACCTAGAAGTTTCTAGAATTTACAAAATTCTTATAATTTTCCTAAATCCCCATTCGACCCCCACCCTCAAAAAAATGGAAGCCATCGTCCTCTCCCTGCGTCGGCCATTCTCTGGCCACCATCGGCTGGCACACCACCACAGAAAGGACTGCCGGCTCACTCCCACTCTCCAACTGTCGGCGGCCAGCCAAGGGACACCGGAATTCAACGAAACCAAGGTGATTTACGTGCGCACATGGGTCCCTCGATCCCGGCTCCGTTTCACGGCCCGAGCCACCCACCAAATCGAAGCTCTCAGAGAGTACTACAAGATGGCACTGACTATTTTTCTGATCTGTGCTCGGTTGCACGCGAAATGAGAGAAGAAGATTCGAATGAATAGTGACCCACGGTGAAAAGTAGCTCTAATAGGAATTCCATCTATTCCAGCGCATTCGTGGATCGTTTGGAGTTCGTATATGGCCTTGAAATATCGGTAAGATCTCTTGGTATAAATCCGCTAATTTCAAGTTTTTCGCGAAATGTTCGGATGTATCCAATAGCCTCGTAGAGTTATGTATTGATATAAATTGAATTGATTGAGTATTAGTATATTGAATATGTGCAGTTGTTAGAATCCAAGTGAAAATAGAATGAGTTTGATTGATCCAATAGATTATGTAACTGTCGGTAAAAGTTAGTTTTTGCGTATAAAGATGTGTTTTGGTTTTGATGATAGTTATGAGTTATTTATGATATTACGAACATGTTTGGATAAATCCGGGAAAGTTCAGAGGGTTCGAGACCCTTCTGTAGCGTTTGCAGAAACATTTGTGGAAGAATTTTCCAAAAATACGTAAACCGAGGATTCAAGTTAACTAGTGGCATGAATTAGTTTATAATGGTATTTTTAGAATTATAGAATTAAAATCATTTAAATCGGACTTCATTTGGCTGTCTCGGAAAGATCCAGAATTTTATCTCAGTTAAGTCAAGTATCTTGTAAAGTTGCGATTCTGATGACGTTTCACCATTTATTTTGACAATTGTGACTAGGACCTGGAGTGCTCACGAAGCCAGGTAAGTAACCCATGCGATGAGTTCTCGAATTATTCATTTCATAATTTTTTTAAAAACATATATATATATATATATATATATATATATATGTGTGTGTGTGTGTGTGTGTTATGTGTGTGAGTGGAAACGATTGAAAGGTTTAGGATTGTTACAAGATAAATTTGAGAAAGAATTTCAAGATCGTGTATAGTTGAGTTAGTCGACCATCACAGGTATGGATTTTCGTTATTGCTATGATATGACGTACTCATGATGATCTATGTATGTATGTAATGTATGTATTGATGTGTCTTGAAGTGGAATGTTCAAGGATAATGCTATGATATATATTTTGAAAAGATTGATGAGTTTAATGGCTACATGTATATATTGATTATAACTACATGGACTCGTAATGACATATGTATATGTATGTATGTATGCAATGATATGAACCTGTATCGATATAAACGCATGTATATAAATGAGTATGGAAAGGCATAAGTATATGAACATATATTCGTATAGTATTTGATGATAAGACATGAAGATTGGTAAAGGCTATGATACGTGAAATCGAAGTAATACGTATATTCGTATGTTTGGAACATGTGTATGTACGTGAGTGTTTGAATGATGTTTTAGAGTGTTTGTGATGGATGTTCTTATGTATGAAAAGTTATGCGATGAGTTTGGTGTGTCGTGATATGTATACATGAATGTAGGTTTAATTGGTTGATCATTTCGTGGTATAGTAGTCGAGCTGGTTAGGAATCCGTTCGGATGGAATTCATCTCATACCTATTCTAAAATAGGTAATGAGTCACGTACGAGCATTGTGTGTGTAAACCAACCGAATATATGTATTGTTGGACGGTGTGATCTTTGATGTATCAATTGTTATATGTGTTTTTTAGTTGGTTGCATGATGACTGTAAAGATGTCTGAGTGTGTGTGTGTGTATGATGGA
The DNA here is from genome assembly GCA_019454045.1 of Zanthoxylum bungeanum. Classification (NCBI taxonomy): domain Eukaryota; kingdom Viridiplantae; phylum Streptophyta; class Magnoliopsida; order Sapindales; family Rutaceae; genus Zanthoxylum; species Zanthoxylum bungeanum. The sequence continues at coordinate 31,307 of SKCR01024433.1, read as the reverse complement.
ACTTGTGATATGTATGGATTATGTATGCTTATGTGAGATGAATGGTTGATTTGAAGTCGATGTGAATATCATAGATTATAAAGCATGTTTGCCAAGTTGTAATGGTATGTACGTATATGTATAAGAATTATGATATGGTATTTGCATGTATATACAAGAAATGTGCTACGGTATGTGTGAATGTATACAGAACCCAAGTGTTAAGCTATTGTAAGGTTATCATAGATTAAAGAAGGTTAGGGAAAGATTGTTTTGATATTGAAGAAAGTTTGTTAAATTTACCGATTTGATGATATTTCTAAGATATTCAACGGTGGTAAGTATTAATGTGTGACTTCATGTTTAACATTGAAATGATTTATTGTTATGTGATGTACTTTGTGGTTTCGAATCTATGTTTCATGTGCTTTGAATATCTAATTACTATACTGACAATATGTAAATACGTAAATTATGAAAATTTGATGTAGATAAAATATAAAGGATAATAGGAAGCTGATAATTCTAAGACTCGTAATAACATGTAAATTCTGAAAAAAATTCTAATGTAAATGACTTGTATGTTTTGTTTGTAGTGCTAGCATGGTTACTTACTAAGTTTTATAACTCATACCAAACCGGTTTGTAGTTTTGCAGGCTAGCTCTTGACAAGTCAACCACTTCAGTTTTAGATATCATGCTCGAGACATGGATCACCCAAGTGGCAGTCACCCTCGTAAGTGTACTGAAAGAAGTTTAGAAGTTTAAGAAGTTAAAATATTTGGTTATTACTTTATTTATCGTGTTGAGCACGTTGTTGTATATATATATATATATATATATATTAAGTAAATGTTTTGATTATTTATGACGTGGTGGGCACAGAGCCCTTGAGTGTTGATAGATGGTGTGGGCGGAGCACTTAAGATATGATTTTGATGAGATTTGTGTGGACCTGAGGTCCTTTTATTTGTTTGGAGTAATTTTAGATTGTCTTTGATACTGGACTGCGATCCATGTTATCCAATTTTAGGATACATCATGCCGAATTTTTGGTAAATTCGGAGGCTTGTGGAGATGGGTTAATCCTGTATCTTGCTGGTAGCATCCTACCTTTGACGGGGTGTTACAGTTGTGGTATCAGAGCAAAGGTTAGGGTGTCGGTGACTGCTGCTACAAGGTATCCGATCGTCTGAATAAGCTTTCTATTATGTATAGAGCATATTAGTCTTATGTTATTTATTTGATTTGATTAATATTATATGGTATGATGTGCTATGATTTTTATTGATATTGATGATTCAGATTATCGATACACATTTGTATGATATTAATATATGTATGTGTATAGGTACATTAAGTTAAAATTATGTTGTTCTCATAGGTTTATGTATAGGTAAATAATGTGAATTTGAGGTGTTTTGAGGTATTGGAGATAATATGATGTTGATAGTCTGAAATGTGAATTGATATTTTGAACCATGTTTTGAAAACTTGGTATTTGATTTCTAGCATAAAAGAGTTTTGAAAAGAAAAAGAAAAGAAGAAAGAAAGAAAGTTTTCAAAAGTTTTGATTTTGATTATAAAGGATAAAGAAAGTGTTTATGACTCGATGTTTGATTAATATTTTCATGTTTTTAGATTTATCGATATGTTGCTGTCTCGGTGCTTGAAAATGATTTTGATGTATTTAAATTGTAAAACTTGTTTTCGCCGAGACGCTCGAAAATCTGTTTCTGCCATGGTGCTTGATGATTTCATGTTTTTGACCTCCGTGGTAATCATATATGTTTCATTCTGGATTGGCCCCCAGGGCGCTCGTTATATGGTCCAGACCATCAGAAAATGGCTGGCCCACTACCCTGTCGACATGGTCCGTACACTGTCCAGTCTATGCGCACGACTGAGCAGTGGACAATCGATATGCATTTTGAAAACTTTACATTAAAGATTTTATTTGTGATTTACACATATTTATATTTTTTTAGGGGGGAATGATTTCAATAGAATGACAGTTTGATTTTGTAGGACACAGAAATTGGCGACGCTGTTCCAAGATCGTGGCCCGATCGAGAGTACGGAGTAGCCCACGGGGGACTAAATCGGAGAATAAAGGAGTCGCCACCCAGTGTGAACTGGGAAATGATTTAAGGTCGCACTCACCCCTCGCAAGGGAAGACCTCAAACCATTGGGTTCGGAATGGTCCCTTACTTATGCCACTTGTAATGAACGAATTTATGTGATAATATAACCGAGTCTACGCAATATACATACGCAAGAATAACCTACATCTAAGTTCGCATACAACCTATATCTAAGTTTGCATATAACCTATATCTAAATTTGCATGCATAAAAGTAAGTCGAAATAACGATAAGAACACAATCTCATGGACACATTAAATTGATAAATACGGAAACATAAATAAATAATCTATTGTCTAAACATAAAAATTGAAAAGATATAATTAAGCTCCTAGCGCGAAAGAAATAAATAAATTGGGCATAAAAATAACATATTATTTCTAATAAGCAATGAATAAATACAAGATTAGATGAAACGAAATATGCGTGTTTCTCAAGCGGTACGTGGAGTTGTATCCCAAGTTCAGACCGCACTACCGTCCATTCGGATTCGGCTACGGAATTTATGTTTGGTTTTCCATCTGATATACCACGAGAGAGAGCACAAAATCATTCATCCCATGGCCACAACATACATGAATCAACAATACGCATGCGAAGAATTACTAATAAATAATAAAAAGAATGAACGGGAATAAGTAAAAGGGTGCCCTCAGGTCTTACCTTTTAAGTAGCCTATTGGAACTGCGTTACACGGCCGTCGGAAGAGTTAATGCTCCGCAACTCTTCTGGTTCACTGGTTCAACATTTTCCTTCACTGCTTCGCTCTTTTGGGCTGCTATTTTCTCTATTTTAGGCTGCTATTTTTGCTGTTTTTACTGCTGTTTTTACTATTTTTGTTGCTATTTTCAGGGTGTGTTTTACGATAATGCAGGGTAATTTTCTGGCAGTTTCGGTGGTTATTTTCTAGGCAATTTTTACGGTTATTTGGACAGTTTTTGGGCAGTTTTTGCTGTAATTTAGGGGCAGTTTTCTGGCAGTTTCGGTGGAATGGTTGGTGTGGTCTTGGTGGGCAATTCAGTGACTGGTTGGTGCGGTCTTGGAGGGCTGTTCGGGGCTGTGTTTGTGCGATTTTGGAGGGCTGTTCGGGTCTGTGTTTGGGCGGTTTTGGAGGGCTTATTTTAGGGACTGTTTCACGGCAAATGGGGTGATTTGTTGATGGTGTTTCACGGCAATGAGGCTGATTTGTTGATGGTGTTTCACGACAATGAGGCTGTTCTTTCGGCTTTGGGCGTGAATGCTAGATCCCTTAAGGTTTGGTTTGTTCTCTTTTTTATAAGCAAGGATTGGGATTGTCCTTATTTGGGTAGGAAAAAATCATGCAATTATGGAGGATATCTTTTAATTATTGTGTTACAAGGAAAAGATCCATTGAATTAGGAAAATGATTTGTTTTGATTTAGGAAAAGGATTTATGGGATTTGATTTGATTTCTTTAATTTAGGCATGTGATTTGATTTGATTTATTTAATTTGGGAAGGTGATTTGATTTGATTTATTAAATTTGGGAATGTGATTTGATTTGGATTTTAATATGTGCTTAATGTGTTGGATATTTTTTAGATGGGTTTGGAGGCTTGTGGGCATGTGAGGATGACTCTTTGTGGGCTTGGGCGTGTGGTTGGTGGTGTGTGGGCTTGGGTGTGTGGCTTGGTATGGGTTGCGGGTGTTTTGAGTCGAGGATAAATTTTAAAACAGAGATCCAATAAGCGAACCCGAAGCTAAACAAACGATTTAAATCCAACAAGGTATTGATCTTTCCCTTCCGACGTCCTTTTTGTTGGGGTTGGTGCTCAGAGCGCTAATCCGGACCGTATTTATGTCTGATTCATGAATACGAACATCCCCTTATTCCATAATATTACTTATTTATGGTTGCACCTCTTGTTTTTATATTACGTATTCGATCTAATTACTATTAGATTGAAACTAAATGTGGTTTAGTGATATGTATATATTAGCCAAAGGCCCGATAATATATACTGCAGTACACAGTTACAAAGTTAGTTTGTAATTGACATTGGGAAGTTTCACTGCTAAATGTATATTATCAAATATAGTTCCTGGTCAAGATTCACTAACACAGATCGGTTAGTCAAATCTGTTGAGACCAGTACATGTCGTATATCGAGACTTGGTCCGATGGTTTATCCCAATGAACCATGAGTCTAGGGAGACTCGTATAGACGTGTAGGTGTTTATAGTGGATAAACACTAAACGACTCACCGAAGATTCTTAATGGATGGTACACCAACATCAATAAGAATCTTCTCGGGTTGAGTAGCATAGTGGTCCTTCGACTTGAGATACCACTGTGGATGTATGAGACATCCTTCACACTTAGATGGCAGTCACGTCACCGATCTATTTAGATCAGACCTCCGCCTGTTCGTTGGGTGTGGATCGATCCTCAGGATATCCTGTGTGTATCAAGATAGGATCCGTCAGTTCTGTGTACAGAGCATATGTAGTCCATATATAATTAGCAGTCTGTTAAATCTGTGGCCACAGTATACTTCGGAAGTAAGTTCCGATTGTTATTTAGAGATTGCTAATAGATACGTCGACGGGATAATACCTATAGAGATTTGACGTTTACATCTATATCTCTGGGATTATCTGGATACCTGTGACGATGGATTATACATATGCAATGACCTCGACCTGTATGATTCAGCTAGTTTATCTGTGGTCGTCATAATTTACGGGTGGGTAAATTATGGACACGAAATTGGATTTTGTGACGGATATACCTGAATCTAGAGAGTCTCACTAATGAAATATACTCGTAGAGCACTAGGGCAACTTTTATGAATAATGATGATTATTTATAAATCGTTTAAACGTTAAACGAAAAATACATGCGAACGGGCCGAATCGTCATTTCCTAATTAATGTGTATTTATATTTAATATATGATATTATTAAATACACATTAATAAATGTCAAATAAAGGTATTTGACATATATCATTAATATATGTATTTGAGATATTTAAAGTAAATATAATACATATATATGAGATATTTGTATTTATAATTAATTAATTAATTAATTGTTAAATGATTAATATAATTAAAATATAAATATCTTACCAAATGATAAAGTTATGAAATGATTATAAGTGTTTATTGTTGACTTTAAAGTAAAGGAAATGGTAGTCAAATTGGATTTGACTTCTTTGATATTTGTTTAAAGTGTTTAAAATTGAAATATCATTTTTCTTTATTTTTTGTTCAAATTTTCGGCCATGACCCTAATTGAATATAATGGTTATATTTTTCATGTTTCCATTGTTGACTAAGTTGAATTGTCATTAAAATGTAATGATCATTTTATCAACTTGGCAAATAAAATTCAAATGAAATGAAACTAATGTAACTTGTATTTGCTTTAGGCCAAATTCGGCCAAGGCTTACATTTGGGCAAATATATATTGTTTCATTTAATTTTAGGGTTTAAGGAACCTTTTCACTTTATCAAAACTCCATTAAAACAAGGCAAAGAAGGTAGAGAGAAAAGAAAAGAAAAACAAGGAAAAGCTTGGAATTTAGTAAGTATTTCCAACCTTCCATTAGAGAGTAATTTGTTCCTCTTGTTGTGGGCAACATCTTGTGATGTTCTTGAGTTTTTCTATTCTTTATCTTTGTACTTTTGATGGATAAAAGTTTGATGAAGGTGATATGCATGTATGATGTTGGAAGTTTATTACTAATGTAGTAATAAGCATTCTTTTAAAGTTTTAGAACCTTGTTGCCATTCTAGAGTTATTGACCACTCTTAAATGACCTATAATTGTTCTATAGTTGTTTCATTGTGTTTAGACTTGATTTGGATGGAAGAAACATGATTGAAGTATTGGATTTAACCAATTTGGTCTAATTTGTCCATTTGAAGAAACTGAAAAATTAGGGTTTAAGACCACTTCCAAATTTGGGACTTTTCATTTATATGGTGTATCACTGTATTGGGATGTGTATATGATGCATATAAAGTTCATGTTGATTGGATTTCATTTGGATGTGTCTTGAAGCTTGAAATCACAAAATGCACAAGTTGGAAGCTTAATGAAGCTCTCGGCCAAATGGGTAATTTTTGGGATTTATGTTGCCTTTGGTGTTTTGATGTTTTGAACATGCTAAGTTCATCTTAGAAATGATTTATAATTATTCAAAATTGATTTGATCAATTTCAGAACTAAAATGGACAAAATACCAAGTGTAAGGGTAATTCGGTAAATTCACTTAAATATGATTTATTGAATTTTATTTCATAATTTGATTATTGGATGATAAAATAAATAAGTTTATTTTATTAATCCGAGAAAAAGTTTTGAAATCGGAAAATTTGATTTTCCACCGTTTCCGCTGCGTTACCGATATTCCCCCTTAAATCCCTAACAAAATGGTATCAGAGCGAGCCTGATTATAGGCCTCCATAATTGATTAGCTTGTTTTATTCAATGTTTAATCATGTTTTCTTGACTTTGTACATGCATGTTATAATCTAATTTGATTAGATTTAGGGTGTATGACACTTAATGGAATATCCCCGCTTAATAAGGTTTTTAAAGTAACTATTATTTGGAATACTTGTTTCTTGGTCCGTCTTGTCAATACGGTTTATAAATATTTTTCCGTGACTACATCTGAGAGTGCCTCTGCTGTGAGGGTGTAGCCGATAGAGATTTATTTATGCTGGATGTATATTAGATACTAGATAAATTCAAGCGAAAGCGAATCCTGAACGTGCCCTAGCTGTCAGGGTTACGCAAGTAACTTGAGTTTATCATTGACGAGTTTAACCTTGGTACGTCTCCTTGTGGGCCTGCCTTAGTAGCGACAACGAGAAACGACCAGGACCAGAACCTCGGAATCACTAGTGAGTGATTGACAATGAGTTGTCTACCTGTAATATACGTAGGCGAGACCGTGCCTCTACTGTGAGTCAAAATATATTCATGGGGTCCACTTCCTATTATGGAATTCGATTTAAATATTGAATTCTCGTTTTCCGTTGGGGATTACGGTATTATGTAAAATAGTGGGAGGCACTGCTAAGTTTAAAATTCCTTAACTTACGCAGTGTGTATTATTATGGAAATAGCCGCTTGTTTGTTTTCCTTATCTATATTAGATAGAATTAAACTTTTAATTCACTGCACACATATTTTGATATGTTATCTGACTTGACTTTTGGTTGCAGTTATTCTAGAATAGGTTCTAGATACTATTAGACTAGGATATTATAGATTGGTCTAAAACCATCGGGAACTTTTGTTCCGTTTTTCTTCAAAACAAGATGGTTAGTGACTTAGTTTCTAAGTCATGATGATAATCTAGATAGATATCCCTTTAGGATATAATACTTTAGAGAGAATAGTTTCTTATGCAGTAAGAATTGAATTGAATTAGTTCATGTCTCGAGATTCTTGACTGGCATTAAGAAAGCCCCATTAGGTATTTGTTTATCTAGTAATGACGTTTATTAGCTTTAATTACCTTTAGAGGCAATGTGTCCGACACGATTTGCTAATCAATTATTTGCAATTGTTGTGAATAGTTGAATGTAAATAGTAAAGCTAAAGAATGGAGATGTGTATAGTTGTGTATAGAAAATATCGATTTTCACAAATACTACAACTATAGGTATTAGATACCAGATCTCCCGTCTAGTTATTTAAAAATATTAGTTAACGATTGTTTTGATATTTGATATCGAAACTTGCGACTATTGGATAGTTTCTGTTCTTAATAAACAATTGTTATATATATTTTAAATATAACTAGTAGTGTCATTGACGTAGAGATAAACATTAAGAAAAATTATTCGGTAAAATAAATAATTTAGAACGTGCTTTATGAGTTTAATCACTTAAGCATTAGATGCTTATTCCATATGGTAAAGGATGGTTTGATACGAGATCAAACCACACATCCTTATCCATTTAATGAATATTGTATTCGGGAAAGGTGATTAAGATCTCGTTTAACTAATGATTGTCATTGGACCACCAGATTTATTTAACTGATACATTGGATGTATGTAGTTTAATAAATTGTAATTGCTTAAGATAGTTTTCTTTACTTCGTAACTTAGTTCATGAATTGTCATAACTTAGTTACGTGTTTCTGAAGGAAACATATTGAACGTCTTGAAATGATCAAGAACTTTCAATCTGTTCTAATGAATGCAGATTGAACATATTTGACTGGTTCAAATATATTCAATCTGAAAATTTGAAAATGTGATCCTTAAAATTCATAACAAGTCTTTGAATTGTTCAAAGATCTTTGATATGATCAAACATATGAATTTAAAGCAATTAGTTCTAAGGTTATTCAGTGAATATGATTTATATTCAATATTATTCTCCCACGATTCCATCTTGATGGAATTGAGTAGTGGGAGCAGTTGAATCTTATATGATTTGATTCGTTTGATATTGAATATTACCGAATTAGTTTCAATACTCTTGGGGTTATACTCCAGTAACACTAATTCATCTCTTTAATTAATGTTCCATTATTTTCTACAATTACATATATGATATGTATAGGAAGAAAATTCGAATCTTGAAAAGTTTGAGATTTGAATATTTCTTTTATATAATAGTTATATAATGGAAAATACTTACACCTTGGAGGTATAAGTAAAAGTTTATCGTTTATTCTGTTTAATAGAATATTGTATTCTATTTAATAGAATATCTTTCCTACGATCCTAAGTAATAAAATTATTTTATTACTTGGTGTGTAACATCATGTTAATCATTGTAGAAAAAGACTTGACTTATTGAAGTCAAACGTGAGAATGATAAATTATAATTGGAACTATGTAATTAATAAGATGAAACAACCCTTATACATCTCTGTACAAGTCCAATAGGATAACATAATCATTCACGAGTATTTGATACTTAATGATTCTGTTGTTTTCTGACCGAAGAAAATTATCCTATAACTTATAATGGAAGCGATATTTGATATCGATTCTGGAAGTTCACCATTGAACCATAGATCTAAGATTGTTCATAGTTTACTACGATCAAGTTTTGAACTTGATTAGCTTTCATTATGAATTAGTTCATGATATGTGTTAATTGTTTGTGCAGCGAAAGCAGTGTGAGCTTATTAAAGGTTTGACTTTTACAGTATGACAGTGAGAAAAGTTATACTCAGCGATCTATTGTAGATTCTGAGAAAACTTATCTCTAGTCACACTAATTGAATAATTAAAGATAAATTGGTTAATGTTGATATTAAACTGTATATTTTAGCTAAAGAATGCAAAGTGGCGTTTTTTGAATGACTTATTCAGATAAGAGATCAGTTGTGATTTCTTCATTTGAAGAGTTCGTTCTGGAATGGCCCTAGAGTTTGTGTTCTGTTGAGATTGCAGTTTAGTATGCTAGCTTATAGAGCCTATTGTAGACTCGGATAAGTCTTCCAGAAATATGTGTTCTCTGTTTTTGATATCGTCAGATTGTCTGATCTTGTCAAAGTATAGAGAATACATATGTGATTGAAGGGTTAGTGGGAGCGTACAAATTTCTTTCTAGTGTTATATATCCTAACAACATTATCATTATTATAGTAATAATGAGATGTTTGTCAGGTAAAAGATTTACCTAAGTCTTCTTTACTCCGTGAAAGCAGTGGGAGTAGTATCTGTTATATTTGATATAAAGTTTTATATAAGATATAAAACTAAGAGACTTGTGAGATACTCCTATTATTCGTGCATTATATGTGATTTAATGAATGACACAACAAGGCTATCTGTATGACAATTAGTATACTGTTTGATAGTTATTGTGTGTCTTGTATATAGTATTCATCTTTCGTAAATGATGATTCCTTTTTCGAAAGAGATATTGATTAGAATGTCTAATCAATCTTATGTGTCATTTGATGATGACATAATGAATGCTTTATTATGTGCGATTAAAGATATCAATTTAATCGTAATTGTTACGAGTTATTTTGATATCCTATAGACTATAGGATGGATCTTGAAACACGTTCTTTGTGATCTTTGAGATATTAAGAATGAGTTTCTAATTCATGGAGAATACAGTCTGCAACCATTAGGGTCATATTAGTTTTGAGACTAATTATGACGTTAGACAGTCTACGTCATAAAGAGTCATAAAAGATGTAGTGGGAGTGTCACGAAGGATTCTACTTATAGTGGAATTAGATGCAACTTATGAAGTATTGACTTATGAAGTTGCATAGTGACCTTATCAATTAGAAGTTTTATATTGTTGTTGTGCTTGCGGTTGTCTTCATAGTATTTTGGATTTTATCCCTAAATACTTGGACAACTCAGTAATTGTAGCACAATACTAATGTAGCATCAGAGTCATATTAATGTATAATTTAGATTCTACAAAATATGAATGATGCTTACTATGGGAAACGATGGAGTTTGTTTGACAAACTCAATATGTCATAGCGGACCTGCTTTTTGTTGCCTACCTCTTAAGTACTGGGTGAGCTTTTGAGGGCCATGTGCATACGATACACATTGAGATGTGTATATGATACCGTGGCTTGGCACTAGAGCAAGTGGGAGAAATTGTTGGGGTTGGTACTCAGAGCACCAATCCGGACCGTATTTATGTCTGATTCATGAATACGAACATCCCCTTATTCCATAATATTACTTATTTATGGTTGCACCTCTTGTTTTTATATACGTATTCGATCTAATTACTATTAGATTGAAACTAAATGTGGTTTAGTGATATGTATATATTAGACAAAGGCCCGATAATAAATACTGCAGTACACAGTTACGAAGTTAGTTTGTAATTGACATTGGGAAGTGTCACTGCTAAATATTTATTATCAAATATAGTTCCTGGTCAAGATTCACTTACACGGGTCGTTTAGTCAAATCTGTTGAGACCAGTACATGTCGTATATCGAGACTTGGTCCGATGGTTTATCCCAATGAACCATGAGTCTAGGGAGACTCGTATAGACGTGTAGGTGTTTATAGTGGATACACACTGAACGAATCACCGAAGATTCTTAATGGATGGTACACCAACGTCAATAAGAATCTTCTCGGGTTGAGTAGCATAGTGGTCCTTCGACTTGAGATACCACTGTGGATGTATGAGATATCCTCCACACTTAGATGGCAGTCACGTCACCGATCTATTTAGATCAGACCTCCGCCTGTTCGTTGGGTGTGGATCGATCCTCAGGATATCCTGTGTGTATCAAGATAGGATCCGTCAGTTCTGTGTACAGAGCATAGGTAGTCCATATATAATTAGCATTCTGTTAAATCTGTGGCCACAGTATACTTCGGAAGTAAGTTCCGATTATTATTTAGAGATTGCTAATAGATACATCGACGAGATAATACCTATAGAGATTTGACGTTTACATCTATATCTCTGGGATTATCTGGATACCTGTGACGGATGGATTATACGTATGCAATGACCTCCACCTGTATGATTCAGCTAGTTTATCCGTGGTCGTCATAATTTACGGGTGGGTAAATTATGGACACGAAATTGGATTTTGTGACGGATATACCTGAATCTAGAGAGTCTCACTAATGAAATATACTCGTAGAGCACTAGGGCAACTTTTATGAATAATGATGATTATTTATAAATCGTTTAAACGTTAAACGAAAAATACATGCGAACGGACCGAACCGTCATTTCCTAATTAATGTGTATTATATTTAATATATGATATTATTAAATACACATTAATAAATTTTCAAATAAAGGTATTTGACATATATCATTAATATATGTATTTGAGATATTTAAAGTAAATATAATACATATATATGAGATATTTGTATTTAATTAATTAATTAATTAATTAATGTTAAATGATTAATATAATTAAAATATAAATATCTTACCAAATGATAAAGTTATGAAATGATTATAAGTGTTTATTGTTGACTTTAAAGTAAAGGAAATGGTAGTCAAATTGGATTTGACTTCTTTGATATTTGTTTAAAGTGTTTAAAATTGAAATATCATTTTTCTTTATTTTTTGTCAAATTTTCGGCCATGACCCTAATTGAATATAATGGTTATATTTTTCATGTTTCCATTGTTGACTAAGTTGAAATTGTCATTAAAATGTAATGATCATTTTATCAACTTGGCAAATAAAATTCAAATGAAATGAACTAATGTAACTTGTATTTGCTTTAGGCCAAATTCGGCCAAGGCTTACATTTGGGCAAGTATATATTGTTTCATTTAATTTTAGGGTTTAAGGAACCTTTTCACTTTATCAAAACTCCATTAAAACAAGGCAAAGAAGGTAGAGAGAAAAGAAAAGAAAAACAAGGAAAAGCTTGGAATTTAGTAAGTATTTCCAACCTTCCATTAGAGAGTAATTTGTTCCTCTTGTTGTGGGCAACATCTTGTGATGTTCTTGAGTTTTTCTATTCTTTATTCTTTGTACTTTTGATGGATAAAAGTTTGATGAAGGTGATATGCATGTATGATGTTGGAAGTTTATTACTAATGTAGTAATAAGCATTCTTTTAAAGTTTTAGAACCTTGTTGCCATTCTAGAGTTATTGAACCACTCTTAAATGACCTATAATTGTTCTATAGTTGTTTCATTGTGTTTAGACTTGATTTGGATGGAAGAAACATGATTGAAGTATTGGATTTAACCAATTTGGTCTAATTTGTCCAATTTGAAGAAACTGAAAAATTAGGGTTTAAGACCACTTCCAAATTTGGGACTTTTCATTTATATGGTGTATCACTGTATTGGGATGTGTATATGATGCATATAAAGTTTCATGTTGATTGGATTTCATTTGGATGTGTCTTGAAGCATGAAATCACAAAATGCACAAGTTGGAAGCTTAATGAAGCTCTCGGCCAAATGGGTCATTTTTGGGATTTATGTTGCCTTTGGTGTTTTGATGTTTTGAACAAGCTAAGTTCATCTTAGAAATGATTTAGAATCATTCAAAATTGATTTGATCAATTTCGGACTAAAATGGACAAAATACCAAGTGTAAGGGTAATTCGGTAAATTCACTTAAATATGATTTATTGAATTTTATTTCATAATTTGATTATTGGATGATAAAATAAATAAGTTTATTTTATTAATCCGAGAAAAAGTTTTGAAATCGGAAAATTTGATTTTCCACCGTTTTCGCTGCGTTACCGATATTCCCCCTTAAATCCCTAACTTTTCCTGCGACTTCTGCAACTTAAATAGTAGTGCCTCCATACGAGGCTCATCATCGGGACCTATATACAAAAATGCAGTGCCTACAGTCGCCTCCACTTTGATGGGACTTGTGCAGTGTGTGACAATGACAATCATATCAAAGTTATGCAATGCATTTTTACTTACCTAGCTTGCCAGCTACTGCCTGACTTGCCTGTTGCTTTGAACTGAGTTGACATGGTGGGGAGGTGCTTCGACCCCCAGGTGCATCCCTGCAAGATGCTGCGATCTCTAGGATTCACTACCGGACTGAGCTGATATAGTGGCGAGGTGCTTCGACCCCTGGGCTTTGTTCCCGAACCACCGGATGTGGGCTTTATTCCCGAACTGTGCTGAATGTGATGGCGAGGTGCTTTCGACCTCTGGGCTTTGTTCCCGAACCATCTGTGGGCTTTATTCCCGAACCGTTACTGCGAGGTGGTCCATTCCCGAACCGTTAGTGTGAGGTGGTCCATTCCCGAACCGTTACTGTGAGGTGGTCCATTCCTGAACCGTTACTGTAAGGTGGTCCATTCCCGAACTGTTACTGTATGAGGTGGTCCATTCCCGAACCGTTACTGTGATGATAAGGGGTAGGCTGGTCGCCCCCGGACTCGGTTTATCTTTCTGCTCTTCATTGCTTTCATCAGGTCAAAGCGGATCATGTGATGTGACGTTCTGTACTAATATACTGCACTGCCATTTACGAGATAGTCCCAATTGTTATACATATTTGTGTCCTCAAAGGATGCCTAGTGTCGAAACCAGAGAACCTTCAAAGTACCTGATACAACTCAAATCCGGCCGTTTGAATAAATGATCTGAACTAGACTCCAAGTGTGTGTGTGCAACGGTTCTTTCATAGCTTAATCCTTAAATAAGTCAACTCTATGATTTTGTTTCAAAGAACGGGATCAGTGGGTCTAACCAACCTAGATGTCTTGGTCATGCTCTGTAATTACTTCTCTGTACTTCAATATGATATGGTTTTCTTTTTCTTTTTCTTTTCCTTTCGTCTTTTTTTTTTCAACACACCTACCCTTTAAGGTAGCATTTCTCCTCATGGTGGTCCTAATACTCGCCCATGGGTAGCTTCACGCTTATCGATTATAGGTGGTTTATTTTTATTCTTTAGAGACTTTTCCTTCGTTTCGAACCATATCACATATCGTAACACAAGTAAACCATGATGGACATCTAAGAAAACAGTCATTCACTGATCCGCCATCTCTTCAACTAGTCGTCTCACCGACTACTCAGGCTTCTACTGCTAAGATCCTGTAATTAAGTGCCCGCGAGTCTAGCCGAGATCAAACACTCAAAATGCCGGATGAGAGCACATCTCACACTTATCGTTTCTAAGGTTTCACCCTACAGCAAACAATTTCATCACCGGACATATGCCTAACCATCAAGGACTTCTCTCTCTCTTTTTTATCTTTTTTTTTTCACTTCACTGGAATTCTTCCTTTCAACCGCTGCTAATGTGGGCTTCGTCCCCTGGGATTCATTCCTGACACTGATGCTGATGTGGTCCTCAACCCTGGGATTCCTTCCAAAAAACTGATACTGATGTGAGCCTCAACCCCGGGATTCTTTCCCGAAACTGATACTGATGTGGGCCTCAACCATGGGATTCTTTCCCGAAACTGATATTGATGTGGGCCTCAACCATGGTATCCCTTCCCGAAACTGATACTGATGTAGGCCTCAACCATGTGATTCATTCCTGAAACTGATGATGTTATGTTGTTGCTTCTGGTTGGCTTGCATTTCCCACTTTCTTTTTTTCTTCTTTGAAACCTGTGAATACAAAACGAAACAAAACTAAAAAAAGAATGCAAGTACGTTATGTGTATGCATGCATGCATGGATGAATTTCCTATTCCGTTGGGTTAGGTCTTCCGCCAGTTCTCCTGGTGACTGCTCGGTCTTCTCTTCCTCAGGCAAAATATTGCTTCAATTTGTCCATATTGATCGGCTCGGTGAACTCGTTCCCTTCTAAGTCTGACAGTCTCACTGCCCCATTTCCCATTACTTTCTGGACTATGTAGGGTCCTTCCCAGTTGGGTCTGAACTTTCCTCTCGGGTCTGTCGTCGACGGCTTTGACTGCTTAAGTACCAAATCACCCTTTCTGATCTTAGTAGGACACACCTTCTTGTTGAATGCTCTAGGCCAATCTCTTCTGGTATAACTACATATGCTGTAAAGACTTCAATCTCTTCTTATCTAGCAATACTAACTGTTCAAATCTCTGCGAGGCCCATTCTCGTTCAGGTAACTCTACTTCTGCTAATACCCGCATGGACTGTATCTCAACTTCCACTGGTAATACTACTTCCATTCCGTAGACCAAAGAGTAAGGCGTGGCTCCCGTTGCTGTTCTCACAGAAAGTCTGTACCCCAACAGGGCGTACGGTAGTTTGTTGGCCCAATCTTTGTAGTTCTCCATCATTTTGGCTAGTATCTTCTTTATTGTCTTATTGGCTGCCTCGACTGCCCCATTTGCCTACGGCCTGTAAGGTGACGACTTGTGATGTCCTATCTCATACTTCTGTAGCATTGCCTTCGTTTCTCCTTGAAACTGGACTCTGTTGTCTGTGACTACGTGATGCGGCATTCCATATCGACATATGAGGTTTCAGGCTATGAACTTTGCCATCTGCTTTGCTGTAACGTTATGGAATGACTCGGCTTCCACCCATTTTGAAAAGCAGTCTACTGCCAATACTATGAAATGGTGTCCATTCGACGCGTGCAGTCGAATTTCTCCGATCATGTCAATTCCCAATGCTGAGAAAGGCCACGACTCTGATAGCCCATGCAACTCTGTGCGAGGCAAATGGTTCAAGTTACCGTGCGCTTGACAATCGTGACAATACTTCACCAGCTTCGCGCAGTCAGCTTTCATGGTCGACCATAAAAGCCTTGTCTTACTATCTTGCGAGACAAATTCAATCCGTTCATGTGCGGTCTACATACTCCGGCATGTACTTCTTCCATTGCTTTCTGAGCCTCTTCATTTCTTAAACACTTCAGTTGGATGCCATTTGCTTGTCTCTTGTATAGTTCTCCCTTCAAACTCACATACTGAGAAGCTAACTTTGTCTTGTAAATCGGTATAAACGTAGTACTTGGTACTTACGTGTTCGGATAGTCCGACGACCGTATTTACTGCCAACATATCCGGGGATCTCATGGGTCGCTTCCCAAAGATTCACCGATGACGTATGACTCGTACTTTTATTAATCTGGGATTAATTAATGATGAGAGAGAAAATTAATATGGGATTAATTGCGAAGATATTTTATCTGGGATAAAATATCAATTAAAGAGAGAGAACGATTAATTTGGAATTAATCGAAGAATTAATATATTCGATATATTAAATGAAATTGGATTTCGACGCGGAATTAGAATTAGATTTTAATTCGGGCGAACAAATTAATTTAGAATTAATTCGTTAGCGATGTGAATAGTAACTATGCTAGGCATGATTATTTAATTAAATTAGATTTAATTACGACGCAACGGAAAATTTGTTAATTTGGAATTAGCAAACCCGAGCCCGAGGTTATTTGCGAGCGCATTCGTATTTCGAATTCGAGTGCGGAAAATCAAATCAAGCGTCAAATCGCTTGTCTCAACTAGTATCACATCATCCGTCAATCAAGTGATTGATGTCTTCCACTTTGAGTGATTGACGCCAGTCACTGTTCATGATTGATGTGGATTGATTGAATGATGTGTGTGGTTGGCTAGCATTTAATGCTATTTTGGAGTCAAAATTTGGTATAGGTTTTGGAAATCAATTACCAAAAACACTTAACACATTTTCATCTCTCTCTCCTCCTCTCTTTTCTCTCATCATTCACGCCCAAGGGCTGTGAAGTTTCTATTTTCTGGTTTTGCTGGGCAGAACCGAAAATGGTAGGGAAGCAAGTGTGATTTTGTGTTAAAATCGAGAGTGCTAGCACACTCCGGGATCATGTGAAGGTGATAGGGAAGTCCACCCATGAGCCGAGAATCGTTCGACGAAGCTTGGAGCTTGACGAAGGAGACCAAAAGGCCGAAACCAGTGAGCTTGGACTGCTGTTTTGTTGTGACCAGTGCAGTGGGCAAAATGAAGTTTTTGTTCATCGTAGCGTCGCTCAACCGCTCGATGTAAGTATTCCGCGACTTTCTCGAAATGTATTCGCACTTGTTTCATGTTTGTTATTCGATCCTATGGACCTAGAAACTCCAACATACTTTCCCCAGGATCTATTAACGATTCAGCAAATGTCTCTATCCATGGATCACTTCTTACGAGTGGTGGCGGTTCGCCAACATACATATACGACTCATCAGTTCTTTTATTTGCACAGAATGTTTGTGGTGGCATCATTTCAAACCTATCATAGTGGTGATCCATGTTTATGTTGGTTTCTATTAAGGTCACAAGATCATAAACAAGCATGAAATATGTGCGAATACAAATCAACGAAGTTGTGGAATACTCACATCGATCGGTTGAGCGACGCTTTGACGAACAAGAACTGAAATTCTGCTCATGGAAGGTCACGGCAGTGACTGACACAGCTCACTGGTTTTGGCTCGGTTTTGGTCATTCGTCAAGCTCCAAGCTTCGTCGAACGATTCCCGGCTCATGGGTGGACTTCCCTATCACCTTCGCATGTCTCGTAAGTGTGCTAGCACTTGTGATTTTGCCACAAAATACCACTCTTGCTTCCCTTCACTGTCTCGGCAGTGAGCAAACCAGAGGAGAGAAAAAATGAAGCCCTTGGCGTGAGAAGAGAGAGATGAAGAAGTGAAAGTGTGTTGGTTATTTTGTGTATCTAATACACTAATCAATTTCCAAAATTAATTATCTTATTTTTGCTTTAAAAAATCAATCAACAAATGCTCCAACCACTCACATCAACTTATATCAATCCATCATCATGAATAGTGACTGGCGTCAATCACTCAAAGTGAAAGACATCTATCACTTGATTGACGGATGACGTGACGCTAGATGCGACTAGCGATTTGACGCTTGATTTGACTTGCGTGCCGCACTCGAATTGGAAATGCGAATGCGCTCGCAAATAATCCCGGGCTCGGGTTCGTTAATTCCAAATTAACGAATTTTCCGTTGCGACGCAATTAAATCTAATTTAATTAAATAATCATGCCTAGCATAATTACTATTCACGTCGCTAACGAATTAATTCTAAATTAATTCGTTCGCCCGAATTAAAATCTAATTTTAATTCCGCGTCGAAATCCAATTTCGTATAATATATCGAATATATTAATTAATCAATTAATTCCAAATTAATCATTATCTCTCTTTAATGATATTTTATCCCAGATAAAATATCTCCGTAATTAATCCCAGATTAATTTTCTCTCCTAATTAATCCTAGATTAATTTAGAGTGCGAGTCATACGTCATCGGTGAATCTTTGGGAAGCGACCCATGAGATCCCCGGATATATTGGCAGTAAATTCGGTCGCCGGACTATCCGAACACGTAAGTACCAAGTACTATATTTTACCGATTTACAAGACAAGGTTGGCTTCTAGCAAAGCACCATGACTTCCCAATTCTCCAGAAATATCCTTACAGGAATAAAGGATCTATATCAGGCGTAGTATATGTAGTATTGCGTATTTCTGTCCAGTATCGGATGATCACGTGCTAGGCCTGGGGCTGGAATTGTGTCTGCCCCGTACGAAGCACATGTCGGATGTCTGGTAACTAGTCTCTATAATCGGATAAACATGACCTTGTCATTTTATCCCGATGACTGCAGTACTTAAGAGTACTAGTATCGTATCCTACGTGACCATCATCTCCATATGACTGGAGAGACACTTCCGTCTTGACATCACACCCAACACACTACGATTCTCAATATACCCAGCATTGGCGTACACAGAACCTGTTAAAGCCCTGGACGACCGCAACCAAAGTATATTAATTGTCGCAAGTATTAGCGGTGCAAGTCTCATGTTAAGACCAAATACACCTACCCTGATTTCGGACTTCCATAGACACATAGTCATACTACCAATGGAATTCCGAGGGGTCTATCCAGAGCGAAGCTGTTTCCCGTACCATCGGTGAAACACAACCTCCTATTACACTTGCATGAGTATCCTAGACCCAAATATATAAGAACTATACCGTTGTGCCCTCACAACGCGCATAAGTGTAATACTAGTCTTTTACGCATTTATCGATGTCCAATCTCGACAATGCTCTGACTAGGGATATTTAAAGATTTATATTTTTCGTGGACTGATACTGTCTCATATTATTCTCCGTCTAGGAATAAATCATAGGGACCTCCTATCATTTATATATCTAGGTGATCTAATCACAAATGATAAGAGTGCAATCTCCTTTGTCACATAGTTAATTTGTACAACAACACCATTTCGAAGAATTTTTCGATTGTCCCCAAAGTCATTTCGTTAGGGTATTTGTGTCCAAACATAATTTATATTATGTGACACTCGTCGTACGATGTGACAGTAGTCTGGATTTCTGCTCGTTATATCGCCCAACATGTATATTTCTATCCTGGGAGGAAATCCCTACGATGAGATCGTGTGCTATTGAATCTAAGGCTAAACCTAAAATTTCTTTGTCAAGTTCATCTAATTGTACCACATCAATCCTATTGGTGATCAGGAAATAGGAAGTAGTAAGCATAAGATTCAATAAATAAACCAAACCATCACAAAAAATATAGAAAAAATCAATTTATAAGTTCATAAATACTAGTTTCATCACAATCCCATATTAGAGGTTTAGTTACTGCACATGCTCAAAAACTCTAAATAAATATTCAATTATAAACAAAATATTAAGGAAGTAAAGGAAAGAAGAAACTTTGTCGAGATCGCCAGTCCTTCGTTTCTTCCTGTTGAGTTCCTGTGATGTGTTCATTTGATTTGTTCTTGGCTTTTCCTTCAAAAATCTCACTTGGAAGCTATAATTCTATGTTTTGAAAACTCCCTTTAGGTTTGGGACTAGTTGTTATTTATATAGGAGGTTCGGGGGTGTTTCCTGCTTAAAAATTGAGTTTGGGTCGAATCTGGTATGACGCGCGGTTTAGCATCGTGACTCCACCTTCAATTTTCTTTGGCGAGTCGCGATGCGCCATGGTGAGCGTCAGGACACACCACTTGCAGCAGCTCACTGGTTTCATTTTTCGTTCGCGCGTCTCGATGCGCAATACAACGTCTGGACGCGCGTTTTGACTTCGAATTTGTCCTAAATTGCTCCGTATTTCACAATTTCGTCCCCCGTTGATTCCATCAAGTCTTTATATTATTTTTACCCGCAAATGAACCCAAAACACATCAAAATATTCAGAAAACTTGAGATAACTCACAGAACATTAAGATAGAGGGGTGACAGACATATGCATATTAGTCGCTCATCAGTAAGCTAGACCTGACCAACCATTACAACCACTCAACGAAAAAATCTACGACCAGCAAAAGAATATCCAATAGGGACATAAAGAAACACTAAAAGCCAAAAGCATTACAACATTGAACACAATGAACAAAATAAAATAAGAAAAATGAGAGAAAAAAGAAAGAAAAAAGAAAACATTGATCAGAGAGGGACAGTGACGCCCTTCCCAATCGGAAAATGAATTTAATTTTGATAAACAAAGTTGAAGAAAATAATATTTTTCACAGAAATAAATTATATAGAAAGTAAAATTTTAGATTTTAAATTAAGTAATGGGTTTCTTGAGTAATTGGTTGTGGAGAGTATTTAAGTGGGTTCAATTAATATCATTCTTAAGATTACCAATATTTATGGAGTTTCTGTGAAAATAAACAAAGACACAAAATATTTGGACAATGATATTTATTAATTGATAAAAGATGGAATGACAAACTATATATGGTTTACTAAACCAAACTCAAAATTCTGAAATGTTTCAGAATGACAAAACTATATATGGTTTACTAAACCAAACTGAAAATCCTAAAATGGTCATGTTTGGGAGTAATTAAAGCACTCAAGAAAATGACACGTGGCTACCCGCATAGGGCTTCAGAGTATTGATGAGCGGAAAATATATCACTATTTACTGCCCTTTTTACCTAATATTTTGTTTAGTTTCTCGGGTTTGATGAACGTTTTGATGTGTTTTAATTTATTTTACAGATAAAATAATATTGGGACTTAATGGAATCATTTAGGACGAAATGTGGAACAAAAGGGCAAAAAATGTACTTGACATTTTGAAGATTGGAAACTTGAAATGGCAAAGTACAATTTCAGAAATTCCAACTTTGCACAATTGTCGTATTTTGGCCATAACGTTTTACTCCGATATCAGATTGAGGTGATTCAAGTTCCAGATTAAAGAAGATTCAAAGATCTACAATTTTTAAGAACAAAATAATTTCGAATTCTTACGCTTTCGTGACTGAAATTGATGAAACATCTGAAAGTGTGTTAGCAAATAAATAAATAAAAAATAAAATTGTCAAACTTCCACCAAACATGCTTGTTTGGTAGAGGATTTGGTGCCATGTTTGGTGGAACAATTGGTGGAGAAATTGTGGAAACCTTTGGATTTTCCTATAAATACCAAGCCATTTCATTTGTAATTCTCATGTTTTCCTTAGGTTTTTGTGGAAGGAATTTAAGGATTGCATCTTGTTTGTATTTATTCTCAGTATTTTAATTATGTATTTTTATTTTTATTTTTAGTAATAGTATTAGTTTATTTTATTTTCTTTTCTTTCATGTCTTGTAGTTAGATTTCTGCTGGGGGAAGGTTGAAGCTTTTATTATTTTATTTAGATCAATCTCCCTTAATTATAATATGGAAATTATAATTTAACATTAAAGGTTATACCGCCTTAATGCCTGGTTTTATTTATTTGACATAATGTGACACTGCCTATATGGTCAGTCTTTATGTGACAGATGATTACCGCCTATATGGCTGATTTATTGATAAATAATAACACCGCCTTTATGGTCGATTGGACTTAATTGAAAATCTGACTTAATGAGGATACCGCCTATATGGTCGGTTGGTAATATCACTGATAATTTCTATATTATAATAAGGGAGATTTCTAAATTAGAAATAGTAAAGGTGGATCCCCTAACCCCAGTATTTTATTTTTATTATAGGGAAGTGATGAAACACAATATTCACATGCTTAATAATTGATTTAATTATATTATGGGTAATTCTTTAGTTTGTTTATTGAATCTTAAGCTTATTGCTTCTTATTGTCTGATCACCAATAAGATTGATGTGGTAAACTTAAAATGAACTTGACGAAGGGATTTTAGGTTTCAGCCTTAGATTCAATAGCCCACGATCTTCCTTGAGGATAGATAATCCTTTAATGGATTTCCTTACAGGATAAACATATACCTGTCAGGCGGGGGTAGTCACTAGTGGAACTTGAACTTAATGAATTCAAGTAACTTGATTAACATAGACATATGATAATTGAGTTATTTGAGTGTTTGCATCTGACCATTGACAGAGGCTTTTGCATATCTTCGTGTTCCAGGTTAGCAAACTGATTTATTACACATATATAAGATAATCAATTCATCATTAGAATAATATTGTGTAGAGTCACGACCATATATATTTGTGTCTTTTGTTATTTTCCTTAGTATTTTCTTTTATGTTTTTATTTATTTATTTATTTATTCAGCAAATCCTCATTCAACCAACCAATCAAGCGATCATTCTCTTTTCCCTCAATTAGATTCCTATAAATAAATAGAATCAATAATTAATAACAACAGTAGGAATTAAGTACTCTAGGATTGATATTTTTATACTACTTGAACGATACGTGCACTTGCGTTATACGTGTGTGATTACGCTGGTCAAGTCTCCTGTCATGATCAGATTTCAAGGTCCCCTATCAGAGTCTGGTTTCAAAGTCTCTCATCAAAGTCAGACTGTAGAAGTCTCTCATCAAAGTCTGACTGTAGAAGTCTCCCCATCAGAGTCTTAGTCTGACTTCAAAGCCTTATATCAGAGCCTGAATTCAGGATTTCCAGGCAAAACATCGATTTCAAGCTCATCCCCAACGAATGAAAATAAAGATCACACGAGGAATTAACTTGAAATATCAACTCCTTAGTTACGTAAATCCCTGAAATAAAGAATTAGATAACTAAATAGATTGTTTTCCATTTTTTGAAACTGATTAATCGCCAATAATAAGGAAATCTCAGGATTCTTGTAAGGGCTAATTAATTAGGTATGTAAAAGTGGTCAACTTTAGTTTACTTGTAGCGAGAAGGTTAAATAACATAGAGATCCCCAAAGAAAATTATCAATATTTTTGCTTTCTAAGGGATAATATAGAATTCTTTGTCCATCATGTTTTACTGTTTCACACTTTATTATTTGTGAGAAATCTTGTACAAATTGGCACCATCTATGGGAAGCATCATCATTTTATAAGAAAAATGCTCAGGATAAAAAGCCATGTATACAACTAAATCCACAATTCTTGATTGTTCGAT
Organism: Zanthoxylum bungeanum; assembly: GCA_019454045.1. NCBI lineage: Eukaryota > Viridiplantae > Streptophyta > Magnoliopsida > Sapindales > Rutaceae > Zanthoxylum > Zanthoxylum bungeanum. Next base: position 7,412 of record SKCR01024433.1, on the reverse strand, counting down.
CTAAACCATAAGAAAGATGGTCCCAATGAACAAGGATCCCAGATCTCTACTTTGGTTACTCACCAAAAAGAATAGATGTCCAATCATCTGATGCTACATTGGATATCTCAATAATAAAGAATGAGAGAATGAAGCAAATGGAGGAAAAAATGGAGGCCATGAAGAAGTAGTTCCAACAACAGATGCAGACCATGCAACAAGAGAATCAGATGCTCAAAGCCCAGATTAAAGGGGACGTCCTTCAACAGGGCGAGGAAATAGAAAAGAAGGAGACGCCATCAGAAACCTCTGATTAGAGGGGCAAACAGAAGTGAATAACAAAGAGGTCGTGGGTAGAAGCCCCATCAAGATTTTCGATGAAGACTCTGATGCAGATGGTTCAAGAAACCAGGGCAGAACATAGAAAAAAATAGAACGCAAGAAGAAAAGAAAAAGCCTAGATGTGAGCAAAAATAAAAGAGATGTGCACTGGAAGGAAGAATATGTTGGCGAACGGCTGGTGGCAGCAATAGCAAAGAAGGTTATGGGAATTCGGGTGCAAACCCCTATGGACTTGGGTATCTCAGGGAATGTCTACCTCACCATTCAAGGAATGGATCGAAGATGAGATGAAGCCCAGAGATTTCACTCCACCTAACTTCGACATGTATATCGGGAAATCGGACCCAATTGACCATCTGATCCAGTTCCGATAGAGGATCTCTCTAGAAACCACAACGAAGCCCTGATGTACACGTTGTTTGTCACCACTCTAGCTAGGAATACCCTCTATTGGTTCCTATAATTTCCAGAGAAGTCTATTGGGAGCTTTGAGTATTTGGGGAAAAATTTTATTGAACAATATTATAGTAACCGCCCCACCGAAGTCACTATAGTGGACCTGCAATTAGAGTAGAGGTATGACGAACCACCCAGGCAGTACCTGCAGAGGTTAGCTAAGAAGATAAATGTCGTCAACAACTTAGATTCAAGGCCAGCAGCAACCTTCTTTGTCAGATGGTTTAGTCAATAGATCCTACATCCATGAGAAGTTCCTGAATACCTCTTCGTACAGTATGTCTGAGGTACGGACCAAGGAATGAGGTTTGTTGAAAGTGATGGAGAACACAACCAAGATGTCCCAGGTTGCTGCAGTTTTGGTGGCAGACCAAGGTCGCAATAGTTGGATTAGAATGAGCAGGGTTAGGACTCAAGGAAGAGGAGACCACAAGGCGATAGAAGGGAAGTCAGAACCTCCAGAGGTGTGGAAGGATGCGAGTGTTGGAAAATTATGACCCATAGCGTCACTATTTGTAGAAGACAATATGGTTTTTGTACAAATTAACTATGTGACAATGGAAATTGCATTTTATCATTTTGTAATTAGATTACTTTAATATATAAATGATAAAAGTCCTTATGATTAGTTCCGGATTATAAGATATGAGACAGTATCAATCCATAATGGTTTAATCATTAAATATCCCTAGTCGTAGTATTATCGAGAATGGACATCGATAATGCGAAATACACTAGTATTGCACTTGTGCGTGTTATGGAAGCGTAACAGCATAGTTCTCATATATTTAAGTATTGGATACTTATGCAAGTGTAATAGGAGGTTGTGTTTACCGATAGTACGGAAACAGCTTCGCTCTGGATAGACCCATTGGAATCCCATTGGTAGTATGACTAAGTGTCTATGGGAATTCGAATCAGGGTAGGTGTATTTGGTCTTAACCTGAGATTTACATCGCTAGTACTTGCGACAATCAATACACTTGGTTTTGGTCGTCCGAGACTTTAACAGGTTCCGTGTACGCCTCTTCTCCATTTTTTGAGAATCGTATTGTATTGGATGTGATGTCAAGACGGAAGTATCACTTCAGTCATATGGAGATGATGATCACACAGGGATACAAAACTGGTACTCTAATATTTTACAACCATCGGGATAATATGACAAGGTCATGATTGTCCGATTAAAGAGAGTAGTTGCTTGTGATCCGATTTTTCTTCGTACGAGATAGACAATATTCTAGCCCCAGTCCTAGCATGTGACATCCGATACTAGATCGAAATAAGCAATACTATGTATACTACGCCTAACAGATATTATATATTCATTAAAGAATATTTCTGGAGAATTGGGTAGGCACGGTGCTTTGCTAGAAGCCAACCATGTCTCGTAAATCGGTAAGAACGTTGTACGAGGTACGCACGTGTTCGGATAGTTCGACGATCGAATTTACTGCCAACATATCCAGGGATCTCATGGGTCGCTTCTCGAAGATTCACTGATGACGTATGATTCAAACATAATTAATCTAGGATTAATTACGGCGAGAATTTATCTGGGATAAATTCTATTTGAAGAGAGAGAACGATTAATCCAGAATTAATCGATAAAATAATATATTCGATATATTAAATTAAATTGGATTTCGACACGAAATTAAAATTGGATTTTAATTCGGGAGAAAGAATTAATTTAGAATTAATTCGCGAGCGACGTGAACAGTAATTTTGCTAGGCATAATTATTTAATTAAATTTTATTTAATTACATCGCAACGGAAAATTCGTTAATTCGGAATTAACGAACCCGAGCCCGGGATGTGTTACGGGTCCACTCGGATTTTGAATTAAAGTGGGGCCCATAAGTCACATCACAAGTCACCTTTTTGTGATGGAAATCAAATCAACTTTGAGTGATGTGATACAAGTCACTTTTTGAGTGATGGGAGTAGTTGAGAGAGTTTAATGCTTTTTTCCCTCCAAAATTTGGTTTAGCTTTTGGAAAGGTATATACCAAATATTGTGAAAGATTTTTGCATTAAGTTTTTAGAAAACAAAAACAAAAGACTCTCTTATCTCCCAAACCTTCTCTTGGCCGAATACCATAAGAGAAATAGAGAAGAGTTTTGTTGCATTCTTCTTCCATTGCTAGCACACAAAGGATCATACTAAGTGATAGGGAAACATTCCTAAAGTTTGGAATCCATCTCAAAGCTTAGAGTTTCAACACACAAATTCAAAGAGAGGATCTTGGAGCACTTCTAAAGTAAAGTTTTTGTTATCAACACATCCAACCATCCGATCTTTGTAAGTATATTTCCGCTATACTTCTCTTTTATATTCACTTTATTTCATGCTTTAAATGTTCTTGGGATGATCTTAAAGACCAACAATGGTATCATGAGCCTTAATGACCATGAAATTGAATTTAGGGTTCTTAATATTGATTTGGGTATTTTTGATTTAAGCATGTTTTGATCAAATTGTTTTTTTTGCGTATGCTTGTATGTAGATAACTTAGAGTTATATATGATCATTTGATGAAAAATTAATTGGATTAATTTTCCCCAATCATGATGGCTTAGCCGAATACTTAGTGAACCCTAGGTCATGGTGATTTTTTTATTTTTTAAACCATTGGATGTGTTTAAATACATGAGATAAATTGATTTGTGATTTAATTGGATTGAAATTGAAATCAAAATCAGATTTAAAAATCCTTAATTGACGTGACCAATATAGCATGGAAGTGACTTGATTTTGTTTCAATAATGTTGGACATGTATTGATTATAATAAAGCATGATTTATTGACTAAATTAGTATTTTGGAAATGTTAATTTGGATAATTAATTATGACTATACACTTTAATTAATTAAATCATGATATTTGGAATATTAAAATTTAATTAGATGGGCTTAATTTGGAATTGGGCTAAAGATGTTGTATTTGGGCCTAATGGACTTGGTTGGGCCAAGTTGGTTTTGGACAATTGGATTGGATCCAAATTGGGCCTAAACCATTCCATTAAGTCCAACTATAACAAATGGGCCTTTAAACATTTAATTGGGCCTAATGGGCCAAAATTGATTTCTTGGCAAATAGGGTGATTCCTTAATTGGGCCTTGGTATTTGGGTTTGACCCATATTGACCAAAGCCCATGCCTTAAGAAATTAATTGAAAGCCCATTGAACTTTAATTAAATGAACATTGGATGTTAATTGGGCTTTGAGACCCATTAAGATTATATTTAGAATCTAAGTCATAAAGGCGCATTAAAAAGTGTAATTATTTAATTTGGAATTAAATATAGAATTAGTATTGAATGCAAATTAAATTGGATTTAAAATTGTAGTTCGATATAATTCAAGAATTCGTACTTTGAGTACTTATTCTTAAACGAGTTGGACTCGTGCAAATCAAATCATTGTTTGAACATTGGATGATCACTTTATTCAAAGATTAATTAATTGGATTAGATTGATTGAATAACATGCTTTGTGTGAATACATGGATGTGTTGTATGAATAATGTATATCGGATGGATATTAGAAGGGTGATGGCAATTTTGGAAATTATTGTAATAAATTTAGAATTTATTAAATTGGACCTGCGTGTCCAGCCTTTATCTCTCAATTCTTTGTAATTATGTTCTCACCTAATTCCCCTCAATGTTAATGAGGTTTCTTTAATTGTATTATGTAATTGGGTAGAAGTTAGAATAGTGCTAGCCATGGAGAGGAAATGGAGTGATTTGTTCTAGGAACAATTGTGAGATATCCATCCGTATATCATTATTAATTTATTTACTGCTCCTTATTATGCTTTTAGAATGCATGCTTAAGGGTGTATGATGAGACCTAATCAAAGATAATAAATTGGTTGCCAATTTACGCGAAAAATCCTCAACAAATATTAAGTGTTTTCCTTCCATTAAGTGATTCTTACTCAAGATCCAAGATTAGCACTGGTTTGTTGGCCAAAGTCAAGACCTTTGTCCATCGCGGATGTGTTTGAATCATGAAGGCTTTGTTCCATATCGTATGTCTTGTCCAAGTTGTGATTTGTTGGCCAAAGTCAAAATTACTTCTTGTCCATCGACATCGATTACGAAGTTTTCCAAAGTCAATGGGTTCCGCTTAACTGGAATCATTAAGCTTGTTGTGCCAAAGCCAAGACTTAGTTGATTCAGAGGAAAAGGTTAGGAAGATATATTGGATATATTGGCATATATATTGTATATATGTTTCGGACTTGGAGGTCCACTACCAGATATAGGAATTGGATGAGATCCAATTGATCTTAGAGATCTATCTAGTTAAATATCATACAGCTTGTTGGCCAAAGTCAAGGTTGTGTGTTATTTAACGGGATCCTAGCCCACTAGGAAACTAGGTTTACCGAGTACTCAACAAAGGGTTAGAGGCTCGCCGAAAAATAGTGGGAAGCCAGTATTGAATTTGCAATTTCGTTCAAATACTTGGCTTTACGCGCTTTCAAATTATTTCGTCAATTATATTTATTAGTTGGACTAATATTTTATTATTTTTCTTGTAACAGTTAGACTGTACCCATACATCGTTAATTGAATAGTTTGACTATTGCAATTAAGATGACAGGAAAGTTAAACATTAGAGATATTATCATGGGCGACAATGTCTTTAATGGCATAAACTTTCAAGACTGGGATATGAATCTTAGGATTGTCCTAGGATCCGAGAAGTTGCTCTACACTATAGAGAGACCTCTTGGGCCTAAGCCCCGACCTGAGCAGTTGCATGAGCTAGAGCTTTGGAAGACTCATAGCGATGACAATTCGATTGCTCAATCGGTAATGGTTGCTACTATGACTCCGTAATTCCGTCGTTAGAACAAGGGATTGGATCCCTATGAGATGATGGTGAAGTTGCATGATCTTCATCGATCTAATCTTAGATCGCAAAGATATGAGTTGCAGAAGAAGCTCTTTCTTGCTCAAATGTCAGAGGGTACATCTGTTGAGCACCATGTGTCGCAGATGATTGCTAACATTGAGCAGCTGGGACAGATGGGCATTGTCTTCGAGGCCGAGACTTCTATAGATTTGATCTTACAGTCTCTCCCCGACACTTGAAGTGGGTTCATCATGAACTACAATATGATGAACCAAGAACAAAATCTTGGAGAGTTGATGTCCACACTGTGCGAAGCAGAAAAAAAGCTTCAAAAGGGCTAGAAGCGCGAGGCGTACTTCGCTTCAACATCTCAGACTCCGAGGGCTTGCCAAGGCGACTGAGGTGTAAAGAAGAAGAAGAAAAAGAAGGGCAAGGCCAATCGTCAAAACCTTATGGGAAGGGTAAGGACAAATCCCAAGATGTATGTCTGCAGTGCGGGAAGCGGGGTTACTGGAAGCGTGACTGCCGCGAGTACAAGGCACACATGAAGGAAATCAAAGCGGGCAAGGCACCGGCTTCAGGTATGTTTGTTATAGAAATAAACATGTCTACTACTAGTCTTAAGAATTGGATTTTTGATTCTAGTTGTGGTACTCATATATGTACTGATGTGTAGGATCTGCAGATTAGCAGGAGACTGGCCTCATGAGAGATTGACCTCCGCGTTGGAAATGGGACACGAGTCGCCGTTTTGGCCGTTGACACTTTTGTTTAGGAACTGCCCTCGGGTCATGTACTTAAACTTACAGACTGTTATTATGTACCTAGTTTGACTAGGAATATATTTCTGTATCTATGTTAGCCCAATGTGGGTATACTTTGTATTTAGAAACACTGGGTGTTTTATGTATAAAAATGATATGGAAATTTGCACTGCTGATGTAAATAATGGTCTTTATATTTGAATATAAATCAATCTCAAACATGACTAGTGTTAGGTTCTCCTAGAACATGCCAAGGATCTATTAAGTATAAAAAGTGGGAATAATCAAAGTAAGATTGCGGAAAAATACTTACAATGATCGGTTATGGCGGATGTAGAGATAATAAAAATTTTCTTTCCTTTGTATGAATGTTGAGCTCCAAGCCCTCCTTTGAATTCCAAACTCAAGGGTTAGTGTCCCTAACACCTTTGTTGACTCCTTTGATGTGCTAGCATGCAAGATTTTTGAATCAAAAATCACGAAGCACGAGCTCAAAGTGTTGGTTTCTATTAAGGTCCAGGATCGATAATAAGCATGAAAACATTGCGAATACACATCGAAGAAGTTGCGGAATACTTACATCGATCGGTTGAGCGACGCGGAAGCAACAAAACTCCAAAAACACTCACTGGTTTGGCGAACTGCAGTGCAGATTTTTGCTCACTGTTTTGACTTCGTTTTTGGTCCTTCGTCAAGCTCCAAGCTTCGTCGAACGGTTCCCGGCTCATGGGTGAGCTTCCCTATCACCTTCGCATGTCTCGTAAGTGTGCTAGCACTTGAGATTTTGCCACAAAATCCCACTCTTGGCATCCCCACTGCTCACGGTTTCTAAAACAAGAAAAACAGAAAATGACGTGAAGAACAAATGAGGGAAAAGAGAGATTGTTGTGTTGTGTTACCAAATTTGTGTATTAAATACACTCATTTGAATTTCACATGCATTTGATGTGAATTTGGCTTTTAAAGTCAAACCATTAAAGCCTCCAACCACCCACAT
>SKCR01024432.1:0-34604 GCA_019454045.1 Zanthoxylum bungeanum | reverse complement strand
TATGAATATTAAGGAGATTCAAATCTAACTTTTGTTGTGCATGCGTTAAATAGGCGTTCAAGTGCTAAACTGAAAGTCATTTTTATGGTTGGCATGAATGTTTCCTTACTTGACAGGCCTTCAAAAAAAACTAGTTGGGATCAACTGCCTAAAGTACGAATGGTAATAAAGTATGTTGTCTTATTGTTTTACACTTATCTGCCTTTGCAGGTTGGACATAACTGAAGATAAATTTCTACACTACTTTTGGTATTGCTGGAGCCTATTGAGGGTAATAAATATTTCTTCTTTATAGTAACTTGAGGTCGCTTAATCTAGTTTTTACACATATTTTACTCTGGAATAAGTCTTTTTTTCATTGTCTATCTTTTCCACTACGCTTGTACTTTAGTTGTGCTTCTTTTGCCTTTAATAAGTCTCTCTTATTTTGCGTAAAATGTAAAATTGGTTGATGAATATCTTGTTTCAAAAAATGTCTGGGTTTCTTAAGTGTATTAAGCACCATGTAGGGTTAAATGTATGACTACTGTTATGGGAGGTAGAGATGCTAAATTTTTGTACTCCAAACAACATTTGTTATAAGAAGCTGACTGGTCATTTCATTTGAATTTGGAGCTATCTTTTGTTTTCTTTTTCAATTGCCATTTCCATACTCTTCTTCCCGATCTTCATATTTATGGTGAAAGACTATAAGATTCTAATCTTGTATCATTTACCTCCCTGATTTTGTGAATTTTTTCCTTACTTTTTGAGCTTATTTTGGGCTTGAAAAAAGATATATTAAATTCAATGGCACAAATAGACATTTACATGCCGCAAAAGCCAGGGCAGATTATGAGGGGGTTATTTTGAACAAAACTTGGAGCTGATTTCCTTGCCTGAATGCTGGAAAGCAAATTTAGGTCTGTGAAGGTTCTTGATTAAGATCACTGCTTAACAATCTGACCTTACATTAGATGATAATTTGTCTGGTAAATCTCCATTGGGCTAAATAGTACTTTAATGCCTTAATCATGTTAGGGATCACATTATGTAAAAGGCATTTTCTTACTCAAAGAAATTCAATTTGCAGGAAAATGTTACAGACGACCTGCCAATGCCTCCATTGTTTCAGTTCCTCACTGTATTGGCATTTAAAATATTCGTATGTGAAAAGGTTAGTTGGGAAATATCTAATTTTCCGTCAATGCCCATATATCAAATCTGGCAATGCACAGGCTTTCTGTTTTACTCGTGCTGGAAGTAAAAATTGAGCAGTTATTGTCAAATCACATGATAGTGTGTTTATTTTCCTTCACTGACAGTATGATTTGTTTTCTGTTCATCAAGTGACTGATACCATTCAAAGTTTCTGGCTTCCCAACAATTTGAATCTTCTTCCTAAAATTTTCTAGAAGAATATGGAAGATTGTATGGTAACCTTTGCATTGGCTGGAATGATGTCATCAATATTTCCCCAACAAGTAGTCATCCTCATCTTCCATAAATATCACTTTAGATACTCTTAAGTACACCATTTCATTTAAAACCAAACCTGAACCACTTAGAGGAAGAAGTCCATTGGTGACCTTAATAATTTTGTATATAAGATTTTCTCTTCTGTAGTCAATGAAATAATGGATTGGCAATGTTATATGAGTATTCAATTATTTTTTCCTCATATTATTCCATGATATGGACTCTCTCTCTTTGCTTGTGCATGTTGTGTGTTTGTGTGGGAGGTAGATTTTAAAAGTAAGATTTTTGTTTTTTCATGATCTTCCTGGCTTTGAAATAAAGATTGTAAGACTGGACTTACTAATGGTTGGCCCTTACCTAATAGCTTAAGCTTTTGGGTCAAGCGAAGCGTTCAACTAATATGGTACCAAAGCAAGTCTTGTGTTTGAACTCCCACATCTCACATATATCAATCCCATTTATATCATAATCAATCACGATGTCAATGGATACACATGACCTGAAAACTGGATCACATTTCACATGAATCCCTGCCCCTCCTTATACTCCACCTGTATTTTCTAATTCTATTCAATTTTAACGCCTTTTACTGGTTTCCTTCATGTCTCTTTTTTTTTTCACATGCCTAATGTGATCATTGCTTACCAGCAGCAATTTATTTCATATGATTTCATAGTCAAGACTAAAGTTTTGGTGCCTTGTGTTTTTGACCTGTTATTAGTTATTACTTTCTCTCACTGAATCAGTTCTTGTTCATAGGTAGATGTCGCCATAATTGAAGTTGGTCTTGGTGGAGAAAAGGATTCAACAAATGTGGTAGGGATCTCATCATAGAACCGCCTCCAATGATTGTTGTAGAGTTTACCAAAAATTTTACTGTTTATTTTTGTGGTTTACAAAAAAAGCTAAAAATTAAAGTAACATTGGTCCTTGTATTAGTTTTTTATTTGGAAGGATTGTGAAAATGATCTAGAGGATGAAGTTTTTTTTTTTTAATTTTTATCTTATTTATATATTATAGCCTAATGGCAACCCATTCCCTCTCCACACACGTGAGTGGGGTTCGAACCCCTTTCCACACGAGATTTTACCAACTGAATAAGTGGCATCCACTAGAGGATGAAGTTGATGTGTCATGGGATTTGGTGATGAAACTTTGCAGATTAAAGAACCTGTTGTTTGTGGCGTCACTTCTCTTGGCATGGATCATATGGAGGTGTTGGGTGAGTTGTTTTCTGCACTTCTGTGGCACATTTATTTATTTTTGCTTTAATAGGAGGTGCTTCATTAGCGATTTGGGATCCCCTTCTAAAAGCTTCCACTGATTTATTTATTTTTTGGCAAAATTCAAACAATGCAAACATAAATGAGTTATTTTCTTGTATATATGACAGTATTGGTCATACGCAGGAAATACCCTCAGTGAGATTGCTTTTCATAAAGCCGGAATTTTCAAGGTATAAAGCTCATATGCTGGAAAATCAACTTGCATGAATATATGGATTTCTTTAGCTTTGACTATTTATTTCATTATTGCTGTTTTGATTATTCAAATGGGCGGTTTTGTTTTCAATTATTTTCTGAATTGATGTCTTTCCTGCTCCTGAAGCCACAAATTCCCGCATTCACTGTACCCCAGTTCTGTGAAGCAATGAATGTTCTTCAGGACAGGGCCCTTGAAATAACGGTATCATTCTGAACTCATCTGACTTGCACCTTTATCATAATCACTAATTCATATATATGCTGATACATCTGTTTCTGAATCTCTGGTTCTGTCTTTATAGAAGTATTTGGAATTATCCAAATCCTATGTTGTAAAAGAACACACCTCTCTCCAATGGATGGAGGAGAATAGCATTTGAACTATTTCTTATCAACCTCTCCTAATTGGAGAGGAAACCAATCTGGGTGGTTGTTGTGATCCATTTTGCATGCCAATTTAATTTGATAATCATTCTTTCGTATATGTACATGTATGAACAGTGTCGTTTTAATATGATCTTAAGTTCAAAATAACCATTCCAACCAATTAGGATATTATATATGCATGCCTAACACGCCTTAAATTTTTTAACGGACTTAGTTGTGTGATGGTTTTAAGTCTCTATACTGTCATCTGATGTTCAGCTAGAGCAAGGTAGATTGTTATTGGTTAATTTATTATATACTTCCCACTATTATACTGTAATCTTATGCTTCAACTATCATATTTCCAAAATTAGCCATTGTAGGTTGGATGCTGATCACGCACCTCCCACCCCCTAAAAAATAAAAGGAAACCTCACTCTGACCAAATCCAACACACACTCACGGGCAGATCAACAGAAAGTCTCTCTAATAGTTATTGGCATTGCTGAGAGAACATTTTTTGCAATTGCAGGTTCCCCTGGAGGTAGCAGCACCTCTTGATATTGAAAAGTTGAAGGGCATAAAACTTAGCTTGTCTGGCGAACATCAGTTGGTTAATGCTGGTCTTGCCGTAGCCCTCTGTAAATGTTGGCTTCGAAGAACAGGAAACTGGGAGAAAATGTTTCACAATGTCAGTTATAGCCTATTCTTCCTTTATTTATCTTTCTTTCTGCTTAACATGAAGTTACATGATAGACATCAGAGGACATGTAAACTCTTGAATACGCTCATTTTCACGCTATTCTACGAAATCACTGGAAAATATAATAGGAGTTTATTTGCAACGTTTCCAAATGTGCATGCATCCATAGGGTGGGTATGGGCAAAAATAAAAAAGCAACCATCTTTGCAATGGGTATTAATCAACCATGAATGGTGCTCTTCTTCAGCATGCTTTCTTGGTTTAAAACCGTACATTTACTGTGGAAATTAGTGAAATGATAAAACAGGATGGCGAGGGAGCAGATTTGCCGGAGGCATTTCTTAGAGGTCTTTCAACTGCACATCTTTCAGGGAGGGCTCAAATTGTTTATGATATTTCTTCAGTGTCCAATTCGTCAGAGGTATCGGAGAACTCTGGAGATCTGACCTTTTACTTGGATGGAGCTCATAGTCCTGAAAGCATTGAAGCATGTGCCAAATGGTTCTCTAGCGTTGTGAAAAGAAGCAGAAATTCATCACCATCATTGTCATCTTTTACCAAAATTAACAATATGGAAGAAGTTCACAGTAATGGTTACATCAGACAAAAAATGGAGAAGAACAAACATCCTAACAAAATATCTAAGCAGGTAAACTCCCTTGCATAGAGAAAGACTTGGTTCAAGGTGGCCTATATAATGTGTTTCCTTAAAGCTTATGTAAATCCTGTATTACTTTCCATATATGTGGATCTCTTGGTATGCTTATAATGTTTAATTTATCTATAGACAGTTCACATTAGTTCCCTTTATTGGCACTTCATATGGTGTATGTGCCTCATTGTAGATTCTTTTATTCAATTGCATGGAGGTGAGGCACCCTCAAGTTTTGCTTCCACAGCTTGTGAGTACGTGTGCTTCCTCAGGTATCGCTAATTCACACACAAATGATAGGTTTTATTAATTTTTATTTTTAGTCTATTCATCAACACATCACCTCTGTCAACTGTGTAACTTTGCATATTGGTCTTGCTCATACTGCCAGAACTGGTTTCTTCTCCACTATTTTTCTCTCACTCCATTTGTTTGTTTGAGAACTCTTCCTAGGGAAAAATCACATACTGTTGAGTTTTGAATGTAGTTGAACACTGAAAGTCAAAATGATTTTGCTGGAACGTAGTCTTTTTATTTCACAAGTGAGTTTAAGTCTATCGCGAATGCTATTGTATCATTATGCTTTAATTAGAGCAATATCGATATAGCATTGTCTTCTGTTTTCTTTTGGCAGGACAATTGCTGTTTTTTCTGTCATCCTATTAATTCAATATAATGTGATCTTGCTCAGGCACTCATTTCTCAAAAGCACTCTTCGTCCCGAGTATTTCAACATATAACAAGGTTACGTCTGGTTCCTCATTCATTCCTCTAGGTATCTCCAGCAAGGACTTGTCTTGGCAATTTAGCCTTCAGAGACTTTGGGAGAGGATTATTCATGGGGCTGGTAATACCTAATTCTTTTATTCTCTGTTGCTGAATAGCTATATTTTCTTCTCGACATTCTTAGTCAGATCTTGACTCAGTATTATGACATGGGTTTAACAGACTATGAACTAATGGATATGTTCATAACTTATGATTTGCTTGTTAATTAAAAGCGGAATGTATCATTTGCTGTTATTACTTTGAACATGGGGTGGCCCACGAGTAATGTAGTTTGAAATCACTTGCAGTTGCGGAATAGATTGTCAACCAAATATACAAGTACTTTTGGTTCTTTATTTCAAGTAACCATAGGATGGATGAGTCTGTAATGAGTTGTCTTCCAAGCGGCCAAATGTAAATCTGATTATACTGTAGGTGTCTTAAGCACTAATCTAGTATGATTAATATTTGCATGTTTTGTCTCAAAAACGTGCTAATAATAGAAGAAAGAAGATTTATAAGTAAGGTTAGTTACAGATTCGTGTTTCTCCGGTTAAAGAAGAGAACTGGGGTTTGCTTGAGCTGTCTCTGTTCCTTTTGCTTATAATGTGACACACTGATCATGCATTGACTGATAGTACATTAAAGATATTGAACATTGATTTAACCAGTTCATTGGGTTGATGAGCAGATCCTGTACTTGACAAGAGCTCTAGGGTAGATAGCACCGAGATCTTACCACCTCGCAAATTCCTTTACGAGGATGCTTCCCATTGCAGTCCTGCAGAAGAATGTTTTGCTTGCAGTGCAGTAATTCCTTCATTGCCACTGACAATCAAGTGGTTGAGAGAGAGCGTAAAAGAAAACCCTTCATTAAGAGTTCAGGTAAATATCTTTTTCGTTTGACTTGTCATGGCTAAACAATAAGGTCGTGCTTAGTGCGATGGTCAAGTGTTAATATGCTATCCGCTTGGTCAAAAGTTAGAACCCTAGAAAAGCCTTTCTGTGATTAAAAAAATAGGGTTAAGGCTGCATACATCTGGAACTTCCTCAGATCCTGCTTATAGCGGGGGAGATTTATGCACTAGGTACGACAAGCTTTTCACATGGCTAAACAAGTAGCACATAAAGCTAAAATAAATTGCAATTTTTTTCCTAATTTAGATTTTTTCAATAGTCTCTGTAATGTATATGTTTAATGTGCATTTACTTGCAGGTTCTTGTCACCGGATCATTGCATTTGGTTGGAGATGTATTAAAGCTATTGAAGAGATGATATAATTTTCCGAGTTTGGCTGCCAGAATTCAACATCTTTTTCATTCTCTTTTTTTTTGACGGGTGGAGATTTATCAATCTAGTTCCAGTTACGATTATATATTCGGGATGAAAAATTATCTCGAATTTTTCACCGATTTTTTCCTTCCCTACTTTCATTGATTGGTCATGAAAAGTGATGCATGGTTAAACTAATAATGCTTCTTTTCGGCATACTTAGGATTCATTGTTCAGAAAATAAATTACAAATACAAATTAGCTTGTGTTTACTAGCTGGCATGCATGTGTAACAGAAAATCATTCTAAATCTCGGTTGAAATTCGGAATTTTCTGCAGTAACCAGTGACGCTGTTGGTTAATAGCAGTATAGATTAAAATAGGTATTTTTGAATTTGTAATATTGAAAATGTCTTTAGTGAATTTGACAGTAATTGGGTGTCATTATTACCTTGATTGAATTAAATAGTTGGCATCACTCATCATCTATGCCACTTATTGGTGTAATATAGTTCAATGTACAAAAATGAGAGAAGATTTATTATATCAAATCGGGTTAAAAAAGACGAGACATAACATGACTTTCAATAAATAACCCATTGACGTATATCAATAACTTAGGCTTTCAATATATATATATAAGAAACGCACTTTCTGAATTCGAATTCAAAACTTCAAGGTCAATGGAAATCATGCAATTTTCAAAATATTCAAGGCTGGCTAAGTAGTGAAGGCCTGTAGAAAGCATGGCTCTGTGCAATCTCAATACGTTCTCGCGGATCATTTAAGGTTTCATCCCTTAGCGCTTGGAGAATAGCTCGCGTTGACTGCTCCCTGATCCCAAATAAACAACAAACTAAGGATTAGATTTCATTTAATAACAATATGCAAGAAGTTCTCATAATGTTTCTGATTTGGTGAATATGTTAGTGATCATACGCGAAACCTGAACATACTCTGGAGCATACCTTGCACTGCGAGCCTCGTATAAGAATGCGGAAGTGAAATAATCGTGTTCAATCATCGGTAAAATGTATGATAGTTAGGAAATTACCTTGTTATGAGTATTTTATAGAGCGTCTTCAAGATGGGACAAAGCTCAACAGGAGCAACCGGCTTGTTTTCTTCAGGATCTAAGATACTTAGGCTTGACTGACTCAGAAGTTCATAGAAGGCTCCCACTGCTGAGACACCCTGGAAGTAAAAAACCAGAAACATGAATGCAACATTGTAATCGTTGTTTAGTACCAAAAGTCGACGTGGTTACCTTCTAGCCACGTCAAATTCAGATAAGTTTGTGCCTTCATTTCGTTATAATAGCATATAAACATGATGATCATCGTAAAATAGGCCTAATCTGATGTATACAGATAAAGCCTAAAGTTTCCAATAAAATGGGAGATTTATGCTTGCAGATGTGACAAACATCCCTGATATAAGATAAAATGATCTGCGGAAATCATATTTAGTACCTGAATCATTCCTTTGCCACTGATGTTCTCACCCATATCCCGGCTTAGCTCCCCCTTAGCTAACATTTGTCCGTACCATGCATTACGACCTTTTAACAAGGTTACATATGTGTCAGCCAGCAATGGTCCTGCAAGCTTTTCAGGTTCTTCCGCTATCAAATGAGTAATAAATATCATCTCTGATGTACAATGTGCAAAATATACTGATTTGCTGGTTGCACTCTCATTAGTAAGAGTTGCTATCATTCCTGGAAAAGGCACACCAGAAGGTCAATATGTAGCTCGAAATAGAAACAAAGAATCACTATTAACAACAATTTATAGCTCATTAAAGAATAGGATAGGATGGCCCAACGCACGAGGCTTCTCATACTGTGGACTCTGAGGAGGATTCAATATGTACGCAACCTTACCCTTGCCTTTTTTTGCAAAGAAATTATTTTCACGACTCAAGCCTAGTAACCTTATCGTTATACCAAGGCTCATCCTCTATCTCATTAAAGAATCATTATTAAAAATATCATAAAGTGACCAATTGTCTCCTGATATTTGTATGAATCCCGCAATTTCATTGTGTTCTCGGGATGAATAATTTTAATATGAACATAAAGAATTTATAAAAGAATACAAGACATGAACAAAAATTATCAATCACCATCATTGTCTGGTACGTATATAAAAGCTTATCGAGTAACAATAAAGTGATACTTACCAGCACCGATGGCATAGACATTTTTCAGGCCACCCATGACTTCATGAGTGATGAGATCACTGTTATCCCATACAACAAAATGAGATTGCCTGAGAAATTTTGCAAGCGGCTTCCTCCACTTTTCAGCTCCACAGATTCGAGCATTGGCATATTCTTTATTGTAAATCTCTGAGGCAATGTTTGGCCCGCCAAGATAAAGTATGTTATCCATATGTACTCCAGCTGCTAGGCAGATATAACAATTTTAGAAAGTAATGAGGGAAAGGTTTTTCTGAAGAATACACATTGCATAGATTTCAGAATCATAAACAAAGAAAACTAATTACAGAACAAATTTGTCATACTGTTGAAGGAATTTGTCGAAAGACTTGCAAGCAATTTAACGTTGTAGCATTGTCGAAAGACTTCAATATAACTGAATCAACATCAATCAGTCATTGAGCATAATGCAAAGTTAATCAATGAAGTATAAGGGTTTATGTAACTGCTTGCCACACAATACAAAACAGTGCAAGAAGAGATTAAAATTGTTGAATCCAGAGATATCGATGTCCTCAGACACGGCAACTTTGTGGTATTTTTCACCTATGCAGCTAAAATATAACCAAACAAAGAAACTAGTTCACCAATGTTTTTCAGAATTAAACACCAAGAAGAACACATCAAGATAGTCCGAGGAGAAGTCTTACTTGCTCGGTTAATCATCTGCGTAGGAGTTATTATATGTGGAACTGGTTCCAATGCAGCCTCAATACCCTTTGCCAAAGAAATGATTATAGGCACAGTGATTCTCTCCTTCCAGTAATGACTAATCTCTTCAAAGACTTCGCGTGTTTCAGTCGAAGGCAGACCATTCACCACAATATCAGCATCCCAAACAGCTTCTTGCAAGTTCGTGACAACCTTCAGAGGACAGAGTGGCGTGTCAATCATGTTCAAGCAAAATCCATCTTTCAAAATCTCATCCGCATAAAGAGCACGATCACCTAATCTAGCCTCAACATACTTCAAATAGGCACAACGCCGGATCAACCTCCGCAACACATCCTCCCTCGAATTGATCACTTCAAAGAGATTTTCAGCCGTTGCTCTATCAACAGCTCTTCCGGGTCTTCTCCATATCCTAATCTGCACCTTCTCCCGGAACTGGCCATAACTATCTTGCAACAAAGCAGCAAAAACACTCCCCCAAGCACCAGCTCCAACACCAACAATCCTCAACGGATCCCCATCAGCCTTCCCAAGAAGGCGCCGCAGCTCATCAAGCTTCTCTTCCAAACAATTCCCATTCTGAATATTCCCATTCGAATACAAATTCCGATTCATCACCTCAATACTTCCCACCATCTTCTTACAAACCCAGAATTCAACCAAATCAACGATTACAATAACAACCCAATAAATTACAATAACAAACCAATAACCTTTTGAATCCTCCTCAACTATGGACTAGATTCAACAAAATTCTTTGCTTTAACCCTAAAAATTTCCACTGCCCAATTTACCTAATGCATCAAAAGAGTCAAATCTTATGGGTAAATTAATCACCAAAATCAAAACTGATATCCAATCTCTCCACTCAGATTTTCACACCAACCAATCAAGAAACTTTGAAACAATACAAAAATATCACAAAAAAGGCAAACACATCAATCTCTATGAATGCTTACAGTTTCTAATCACATGACCAAAAATCCAAATATTCAAAACCCTATAGACTTTGTTTGCTCCGTATTGAGTTTGTTGATCTACCAATCTATAATCTTCAAAATAAAAAATTAAAAAAAATAATTTAAAAAAAAAAACCCAATTCAAATACCAACCTTTTCTTGTCGGCAACTACAAAGCTAGCGGTTTATTAAGACACCCACCACCATGAAACTTCAAGATTTTGGAGGGAAATTCCATGCATGAGTTGTGAACAAATGAGGGCCAAAAACACAAAGAAATTACACATGAATGAAGAAATAATTTGCATGAAAAGTGCATGCAATGCAAGAAACTGGTGAGTCAAAATTAAACAGAAAATTTAATCTTTTTTTCCTCACTTTGGTCATACATAACAGTTGAGTGATTGAAATAAGTAACAGAGCAAAGGCATTGCATTGATTGATACAGTTGAGTAATAAAGATTCCAGGACACTGCCAACTTCCCCAACGGTCATTAATGTTTGCTTGTTGTATAAATTATGAATGTGACTTGCTTATCTATGGATTGGGTCTGCAGAAAATCCAATAATTTTATTAGGTAAATGCTAAGTTAAGAATCCATTTAAGAAAAATTTTGATGGAAAAAAGTAAAAAATGTTTTGACAGTTTTTTTCATTTCCCATAAAATGATGTCAAAATTTTCCTTAAATGAATGATCAACGAGTGCCCTTAGAGCACTATTTGGCCTGACCCATTTTATTATCCCAAATCATAAACAAGTTAAGACCCAATTAAAACGGAACTTCCCGAATGCCATCCGTATCCATGTGTGTCCACTGCCCATCTCTTTCATTCGGGTTAGCATTTCAATATATATTTCTTTTTTTTTTTTTTTTTTTAAAAAAAGAACCATTTGATTTGGTCATTAATGTTTGCATGTTTGTGTGACTTATGAAAGTGACTTGCTTATCCCATGTGTGTCCACTGCCCATCTCTTTCATTTTGATTAGCATTTAGATATATATTTATTTGGGTAACATATTTATACCCTCTATCTTATCTTATATAGCGAGATTCTAATAGTAAATTAAGAGACATTAATAGATTAAAAAAATACGGGTTTCAATATATTATTGTTGTCTTTTATCATATTAAAATATGTGTTTTTATGTCTTATAGTTTCTCCTTTAACTTAATAAGTTAAGGGATCAATCATTGGAACCTCATTTTATACAGTACATATTACATAGCTGATCATATATAAACCGTCCTAATGTAATGACATCCAAACGTACGAGATAATACACATACTATATCGTTTTGGGCTAAAAAGAATGAGACAGTACATGTATTATCTCATCCATTCAAATGTTATTACATCATGACTGTTTATATGTGATCAATCCTGTAACTAAATAGATATATAGTCATTTTGTATTGTGGGCGTCTACAAGGAATTTTCGTCCAGATACACCACATAGTACCGATACTTTATAGTATATTTCTTTACACAACAAGTACTGGTACTCTGCAGTACATCCGCACAGAAAAAATCTTACGGATGCCCACACCTGATAAATTCTCTCTCTATATATATATATTATGTTTTGTGGATTTTTTAGGAGTAGACACATTTGATTCGGTTTGGTATAATTACAAAAAAATTATAATTACAATTATTTGATTTTTTTTATTAAAAAGCCATTTTTCCTTTAAAATTTATAATTATTTCTAGGGAGAAAGATTTGGGGTTGTCATGCATACGTTAGAGTTGCGCAGCATGATAAACTAACACCCAGAGGGTATAAATACAGGTTTATTGGATATCCTGAAAATCTTTGGGATAATAATCTATGATTCCGGGAAACGAAATGTATTTATTATTCACATTGACACTTTTCTTGAAAATGAATTTTTGAGAGAAAGTGATAATTGTAGAAAGATTAAACTTGATGAGTTTAATCTCAATAGTAAGGAATCGGAGATCCAACTAGGTGAATGATCTACAACACAGATTCTACGTGAGTCGAATAAAATATCAAGGTCTCATAAGAGATTGTTTTTAAAATCTGATGTGAGCCTTGATGTTCTCATCTTGGAGGAAACAAATCTGACTACGTATAAACATGCAATATTTGATATCGATTCGGGAAAATGGCAGGAAGCCATGAAATTTGAAATGGATTCTATGCATGACAATAAAGTCTGGGACTTAGTTGAACTTCCTGAAGGAGTTAAACCTATTGGTTTTAAATGAGTTTATAATAGGAAGTGAGGGCCGGATAGAAAGGTGAAAACCTTTAAGGTCCGACTGACAGCTAAAAGTTACACTCAATGTCCTAGGATTGACTATGAGGAAATTTTTTCACCAGTAGCTATGCTAAAATCCATTAGGATTCTTTTAGCCTTTGTTGCATATCATAACTGTGAGATATGACAGATGGATGTGAAAACCATTTTCCTAAATGGATTCCTCTATGAGGATATCTATATGGAATAACCAGAGGGTTTTTTATCCAGTGAGACTTTAAACTAGGTTTGTAAGCTCCAGAAGTCTATGGATTTAAAAAGGCATCCTGAAACTAGAATCGTCATTTTGATGAGATAATTGGGTTATATGGATTCATCAAGAATGATGAAGAACCATGTGTTTATAAGAAAATGAGTGGGAGCATGATAATTTTCCTAAGTTTTGTACATAGACCACATCCTTATCATTGAAAATGATATATGATTGATGCAAAGTGTGAAAGCCTACATTTGCAAGAACTTCTCCATGGGTGAAGTTTCCTATATACTAGGTATAAGACTCTACTGGGATAGAGTTAGGGAGCTTATAGGGTTGTCGCAATCGACGTACATAAATAAAATGTTAGAAAAGTCTGCTAGACAGTAAATGTACCTTTCCTATACGGCATACATCTTTCAGCGGAAAATGACAGATAGAGTTAGAACTTCTAACTTGCCATATGCTTCTAGGAAGCATTATGTATGTTGTGTTATGTACTAGACCTGACATCAGTTTCGGCGTCATTGTGACTAGCTGATATCAATCTGATCCAGGTAATGATCATTGGACAGCTGTGAAACATATCTTGAAATATTTTAAGTGTACTAGGGATAAGTTTCTGATATATGGAGAAGATGAGCTACAATTTAAGGGTTATATAGTTAATAACTTCCAAGGAGATCCAGATGATAGATAGTCTACATCCGGATATATATTTACCCTTAATAATGGTGCATTTAGTTGGCAATGTTCATAGTAAGACTCAACAGCTAATTCCACCAGTAAGGTAAAATTAATAGCGGTTTTAGAAGCTGCTAAAGAAGTTGTATATATAAGTGCGGTTTATACCCACTTATTCATGCATTCTTAGCTTACTATTTTGTTAGATTCCGTATCATTTAATGATTTGTAGTTTCTTTTATATTTTATTTGTAGGAAGCATTGGAATGTGGATCTTGGGGTAATTTGACTTATTTTGGGACCTTACGGATGCATCAGAAGCACGTGGGAAGAGCAGAAACGCAGAAAGCATAATTCTAGCAAAATTGCCACGCGTCGCAACGCCTAACCTTGTGGCATTGTGACGCGTCCTCATCATGGATACATAGTGAAATCCAGCAAGTTTGGCACCGCGGCGCCACTTGCTAGCGCCGCAGAGCCCAGAAACACCAATTTTTAGGGTTTTACATGCACAATGACTCAAATACTTTATTATAAATACACAAGCTCGTCCAAAACCCTAATGGGAGAGACTAATACACAATATAAGACTCAAAACACATATTTTTAGAGATATTCATGGAGGAGGATTGAAAAGCGATAAGAGGAGACGAAGGCGGTGACATTCAGAGAGGAAGAGATTCAATTCGGGTTTTATCATCTAGTTTTCTTCTTTAAACTCTAATGATGTCCATTATGTTCATGACCCTATTGTCATTGTTTTTATCTTTAGTCATGAACTAACTCCATAATTCTAAAGGATGATGTAACTAATTGCTTGAACCTATGTGTTGTTTGCTATTGATTTATATAAAGTTTTGATTCAGTTTATTTGTATTCTCTTGAGTTTAATGCTTCTTATTTGTTGGCCACAAATTGAGATAATGCATGTTTAGAATCTATCACTCGGGAGAGATAGATTTTGAATAGGATCTAGAGAATATAACTTAGGAATTTTATAGAGTTTGGGAGAATCTATAGTCCATTTGAAGTCATTAACAAAAAATCATAAAGCGTAATAAGTTGTTGATTACTAGATTTTTATAGGGATATCGAAGTCTGTAATTGATGATATTTTCACTGTTGCTCAGGAGATGGAGTGAATACTTTAGGATTCTTGACTTATAAACAATGCAACTGAATAAGGATTGATTGGTATGATGATAAGCGGTAAATATATCAATATTTATCGCCTATTTTGACTTAATATTTTGTATAGTTTCTTGAGTTTTGTGAATATTTTGATGTGTTTTGTGTTATTTTATAGATAAATAAAATAACAGGACTCTTTGGAATCAAATCAGGGCTTAAACGGTGAAAATCAGATGAAAAAAGGATAAAATTGGAATTCTGCGTCGCGACCGCTAACGTGCGCCAGATACGTGTCAAAATCAGAGAAACTTGCTATCATGCGCACTTGCTAACATGCGTCTGCCACATGTCAATATCACAACAATCTTGTTAAAATACGCCGAACACGTGTCATCATCCCATACTACCGATAATACACGTCATTGCTGACATCAGCGTCGCACACAACCTTTTGTGTTGCGACATCGAGCCAATAATTTTGCTGACAGCCACGTGTCAATATCCTGTTGAATCAACGGTGCATCGCGACGCGTAAGTATTTTGCGTCGCGATGCATGGGGCAGGATTTTACCTATAAATTGAAGTTGAAATCAGAAGGAAAATCCATATCTTATTCTGGGGATTTTCTTAAGAATACTAAAAAGATTGTATCTTGTTTGTTTATTCAGCTTTATGTATTTAATTTTTTATTTTACGCAATAATACTTTCTTTATTTTACTTTTCAGTCTTTATTTTTATTGTTCAGTATGAGGAGGTAACTCCCCCTGCTGGGGTAAAAGGTTAAGATTTGATTACTAATATTTAGATTAATCTCCATTAATTATAATATATAAACTATTTAAAACTTGACTTGATGAGATACCGCCTTTATGGCCAGTTGGACTTAATTAAATTGATTTTAACCTGACTAAATTGGATACCGCCTTTATGGTCGGTTGGAATTAATCATAAATTTGACTTAATCAGGATACCGCCTATATGGTCGGTTGGTAATTGTTAATGTTCCTAGAACATGCCAAGATCGTCTAAGAGTGATTTGTGTGTGAATAAAATCAAAAGAGTTACGAAAAATACTCACATTGATCAGATGAGTTCAAAATTTTTATGCATTTCAGTAGAAGCTCCAAGCCTTCTTGAGTGTTTCCAACACTTGGGTGAGTTTCCTTATCACCTTGATTCACTCCTTGATGTGCTAGCAAGAAGAAAATGAAAGAAAAATTGCTCTCCCAAGAGGCAATGGAGTTCGGCATTTGAGAGAGAGGAGATGGAATAGTTGTTTGCTTATTTTTTTTCTAAAACAAAAAGTGTTACACAAGTTAACTTGTCAAAAAATGTGTATCTACTTTTTCAAAAGCAAAACAAAACACAAAGTGTGTTGGAGAAGCTATCATAAAATCTCTCAACCACTTCCATCAACTTGAATGACAAGTGATGTAAGTTGGTGGGTCCCACTTTAAATTTCAAATTTAAGTTGGACAATCCAACACTCAACTTCGCTCGGGCCCATATTCGTTTAATTCTGAATTAAACGAATTTTCCGTTGCGACTTAATTAAATCCAATTTAATTAAATAATAATGCCTCGCAATATTATTACGTAAGTCGCTTACGAATTAATTCTAAACTAATCCGTTCGCTTGAATTAAAATCCAATTTTAATTCCACATTGAAATCTAATTTCAATTAATATATCTAATATATTATTTTAGCCCAATTAAATAAATTAAATAGTAAAATCTAATTCACCATTAAATTTATTTTACCGATTAATTTCAAATTAACCGCGTTCTCTCTTCTCGATGAATTTAATCCCAGATAAATTCTCGACGTAATTAATCCCAGATTAATTTTTTCTCTGTTAATTAATCCCAGATTAATTCTTACCGAAATTAATCTCAGATTAATTTTCTCTCTCATTATTTAATCCCAGATTAATTTTCTGTTCGAGTCAAATCTCAACGGTGGATCTTTGGGAAGCGACCCAAGAGATCCCTGGATATGTTGGCAGTAAATACGGTCATCGGACTATCCGAACATGTGCGTACCCGATACCACATTCTTACCGATTTACAAGACATGGTTGGCTTCTAGCAAAGCACCGTGCCTACCCAATTCTCCAGAAATATTCTTTAAAGGAATATGTAATCTTTTTCAGGCGTAGCATACGTAATATTGCGTATTACGATCCAGTATCGAATGTCACATGCTAGGCCTGGGGCTAGAATTATGTCTGCCCCGTACGAAGCATATATCGAATCTCTGGTAACTAGTCTCTATAATCGGATAATCATGACCTTGTCATATTATCCCGATAGCTGCAGCATCTAAGAGTACCAGTTCCGTATCCTGCATGATCATTATCTCCATATGACTGAAGTGATACTTCCATCTTGACATCACACCCAATACACTACGATTCTCAGTATACCCAGAAGAGGCGTACACAGAACCTGTTAAAGCCCCGGACGACCAAAACCAAAGTATACTGATTGTCGCAAGTATTAGCGATGCAAGTCTCAGGTTAAGACCAAATACACATACCCTGATTCGGATTCCCATAGACACATAGTCATACTACCAATGAGATTCTGAGGGGTCTATCGAGAGCGAAGCTATCTCCGTACCATCGGTAAACAGAACCTCCTATTACACTTGCATGAGTATCCAATACCCAAATATATGAGAACTATGCAGTTACGCTTCCATAACACGCACAAGTGTAATACTAGCTTATTCCGCATTATCGATGTCCAGTCTCGATAATACTACGACTAGGGATATTTAATGATTAAACCTTACGTGGATTAATATTGTCTCATATCTTATTAATCTGGTACTAATCATATGGACTTTAATAATTTATATATCCAGGTAACCAATTACAAATGATAAAAGAGCAATTTCCTTTATCCCATAGTTAATTTGTACAACAACACCATGTTCTGTACAAATAGTGATGCTATTGGTCATAATTGTCCAACAGTAATGTCATGCAAAGTAAATATATTATAATAATGGAGATATCTAAAATAGAAGTAATAAAAGTGAATCTTTTAACCCCCATCATTTTCTTTATTGTTTATTTTATCTTTTTAATTTCCAAGCTTTAGTTTATGTCAATTCCTTAATTTAAGCTTTTACTAGTCTTAGATATGTGTTGTAACTAAACCCGTTATCTGGGGTTGTGATGAATTCCA
Organism: Zanthoxylum bungeanum; assembly: GCA_019454045.1. Taxonomy (NCBI): domain Eukaryota; kingdom Viridiplantae; phylum Streptophyta; class Magnoliopsida; order Sapindales; family Rutaceae; genus Zanthoxylum; species Zanthoxylum bungeanum. The sequence continues at coordinate 16,547 of SKCR01024432.1, read as the reverse complement.
ATATCATCGGTTTACAAGGGGTTATTTTGTGTCTTGGGTAATATAAAGGTTTATTTATTAAGTCTTAAGCTTAATGCCTCTTGTTAACTGGCCATTAATAAGATTGATTTGGTAAACTTAAAATGAACTTGACGAAAGAATTTTAGGTTTCAGCCTTAGACTTAATAGCCCACAATCTCCCTTAAGGATTAGATACCCCTTAATAGATTTCCTTTCATGATAGACATATACCTGTCGGGCGGGGGTAGCCACAATTGGAACTTAGTCTTAATGAATTCAGGTAACTTGGTTAACATAGACATATGATTAATTGAGTTATTTGGGTGTTTGCATCTGACCGTCGACATAAGCTTTTACATAATTTCGGGTTCCAGGTTAATAAACTGATATATTGCACAAACATGAGATAATCACTTCATCTTTAAAAATATTGGAAGAATTCACAACTCTAGATAGTTTCATAATATTGATTTTACCTTAATTCACTTCGCATTGTTTTATTTAATTGTCTTCAGTTTAAAATCACAATCCAATCAACAATCAAATCTATTAGATACTCGTAAACATTTAACATCACACGTTGATAGCTAAGGTATTAAGTCATAGTAGGATCGATACATTTTATACTACTTGGGCGATACGTGCGCTTGCGTAACGTGAGTGATTTCACCGATCAAGTTTTTGGCGCCGTTGCTGGAGACTTATTTATCTTTCACTATTAATTTTGGGGTTAGATATTTTTACCTGTGTCTAATTTTTTTTACTTATTATTTTTGTTTTCTTGTGTTTCAGGTTCTCAGACACTACATGAGAAGAACTAGAAGCTTTGAAATCCGTCCGCTTGACCCAGAAATTGAAAGAACAATCAGACAGTTGAGAAGGGAAAGGCGAGAAGGCCAAGAAGCACTGATCAACATGGAACCTGAACCTTTGGAGGTTGCACCACCAATTCCCATTCGAGACAGAACTATTCAGGTGGTTGACGACTTCATTTCATGTATTGTACTTCCTCCCTTACCAGCAAATGTGTGTGACATCAAAACATGCATTCAGATGATACAACAGTCAGTTCAGTTTTGGGGGAATGCAACTGAAGATCCTAATGCCCACATCAGCAACTTCCTGGAAGTTTACAACACTTTCAATTACAATCGAGCAGCTGAAGAAGCAATGAGACTGCATGTTTTTCCATATTCCTTGAACGACAGAGCTAAGGTTTGGCTATATTCACTACCAGCAGGTTCCATCACAACTTGGAACACTTTAGCCACCAAATTCCTTACAAAGTACTTTCCTCCAGCTAGAACTGCAAAGCTGAAGAATGACATCACATCCTTTGTACAACATGACTCATAATCCCTCTGTGAAGCTTGGGAAAGATACAAGGATTTGCTCAGAAAATATCCTCACTATGAGATTGCAAAGTGGCTACAAGTCCAAACCTTCTACAATGGACTTTCTGGACTGATGAGAACTACAATTGATGCTGCTGCTGGAGGAGCTTTAATGGCAAAAGGAGAAGATCAAGCCTGAGACTTAATTGAAAAAATAGCCAACAATAGTTCTTTGTGGACAACAGAAATGAGCATGATCCAACGAATTGCAGGAATTTACGAAGTTGGAGCCAACACAACAATGAATGCCAAGATGGATCAGATATGCAAATTCATGGAAACTCTTAGCATGCAAGGCAATATTGGATCTACAAGTTCACCATATGGAGGAGCACCAGAGGCAAACTAACATGATGAGACGGTGAATTATGTCAACAATTTCAACAGACAGTGGAACAGTCCATATTCCAACACCTACGACCCAGGGTGGAGGAAGCATCTCAATTTCACTTGGAGCAACAATTCAGGAAAAAGAACAATCCACCACCAGGATTCCAACAGCAGAACAAAGGCCGTGAGTATGAAAAAGAACCCGGAATAGCAGAAGTGATTCCCCTGTTGAAAAAGCAATAAATAATATACGATGCGATGTTTTAGAGCCAATCTGCTTCTGTAAAGGCCCTGGAAAATCAAATAGGACAACTGGCCAATGCTCAGAGTTACAGAACGCAAGGTAACCTTCCTAGCAACACAGAGCCAAGTCCAAGGAACATTGGGAATGAGCAATGTCAAGCCATTACTTTGAAAAGCGGTACTAAAATCAACAAAGATGTTGGAGTTAAGACACCCACTGAGGAAGTTCCAAAAGAAAGCAGCGAAGCAGAACCACAGATGGAGGAAAGAGAAACAAAAACAAATGATCAAGAAAGATTCACTCCACCTTCACCTTTTTCCACAACGTCTCCAGAAAAATAAACTAGACAAACAATTTGCTCGATTCATAAAGATCTTTAAAAAACTGCATATCAACATCCTATTTGCAGAAGCATTGGAACAAATTCCTAGCTATGTCAAATTCATGAAAGACATTCTCTCACGAAAGCGGAGATTATGAGATTATGAGACAATAGCATTAACAGAAGAATGCATCGCCATCATTCAGAGGAAGCTTCCCCCAAAGTTGAAATATCCTGGCAGTTTCACCATCTCTTGCACCATAGGCGAACATTACTTCGGTAAAGCCTTGTGTGATTTGGTGACAGCATCAACTTGATGCCATTGTCTATTTACAGAAAACTGTAAATTGGAGAAGCAATGCCCACCTCAGTTACTCTGCAGCTTGTTGATAGATTGCTCATATTTCCGAGAGGTGTAGTGGAAAATGTATTGGTTAAAGTCGACAAATTTATTTTCCCTGTAGGTTTCATTATTCTTGACATGGAAGAAGACAAAGATGTATCTATCATCATCGGGGGACCATTCTTGGCTATAGGTCGAACTGTCATTGATGTAAAAAAATGAGAACTAACCATGAAAGTGTAGGACCAAGAAGTTACATTCAATATTTTCAAAGTCATGAAATTCTCGAATGATGAAAAAGATGAGGAATGTTTCAGAATTGATGTTTTAGATAGTATCATATAGGATACTGATGCAATGCAACTTTCCACTGATAAACTTGAAGCTTGCATCACCAACATGACTAACAGCGAGCTAGATGATGAAATTCTGGAATGTGTCAACTATTTTGACAGACTATTTCACTTCAAATCGACACCACATGTGGAAAGTTTGGAACTACCGAAAAAGGAGCGAATCAAGCCCTCAATTGAAGAACCACCGCAGCTGGAACTAAAGATACCTTTGAGCCATCTCAGGTATGCATTCTTAGGAAACTCTTCTGATTTACCTGTGATTATTTCTTCATCGCTAACATTGGAGCAGGAAGATAAGTTGCTGAGAGTGTTACGAGAACACAAGAAAACTATTGGCTGGACTATAGCAGACATTCGAGGCATCAGTCTATCATTTTGCATACATAAAATTCTGATGAACGATGAGTACAAAGCCACAGTGGAGCATCAACAGAGACTAAATCCAATCATGAAGGAGGTCGTGAAGAGAGAAATTATCAAATGGTTGGATGCCGGCATCATTTACCCCATCTCTGACAGCATGTGGGTGAGTCCTATGTAATGTCTGCCAAAGAAATGAGGAATTTCTGTAGTCACAAATGAAAAGAACGAGTTGAATCCAACAAGAACGGTGACTGGATGAAGAGTATGCATGGACTACAAGAAGCTGAATAAAACAACAAGGAAATATCATTTTTCGCTGCCATTCATTGACCAGATGCTAGACAGATTGGCAGGACATAAGTTCTATTATTTTCTGGATGGATACTCAGGGTACAATCAGATTTCCATCGCCCCAAAAGATCATGAGAAACCATTTATATGCCCGTATGATACTTTTGCTTTCCGCATGATGCCATTTGGACTATGTAATGCTCCTGCCACATTTCAACGTTGTATGATGGCCATCTTCTAAGACATGCTGGAATATAGTATGAAGGTTTTCATAGATGATTTCTCTGTGTTTGGATACTCTTTCTGTTAGGGGGTTTTTGGGAATGGGCGCAGCGGAAGCGCAGTTCGGGCGAAATCATAATTTAAAACTTTTACATTACCGAATAAATTATTCAATATCTAATATGAATAATTTATTCATATTTCACCTAAACCTATTTATTCAATATCAAATATTGACATAAATAAGGTTGAAACTTTGCGAAACTTTTACGAAAATCATTTTTCCGCAAAATGACGCAAAATATGTTTTCGACTGAACCGGCCACCCGACACTTATGGGGACTGCCCAGGTCAGCCCCAATAGTGTCAAGGTAGTTCAGAGGCTGTCCGAACAGTGACAGATTCACTGTTTGGGTAGTCATCACCCGGTTGATTCAAAGTCACCCGGTAACGCCGTTTTTGGTCGTTTTCGCTAATTTCAACTCGGAAACATTTTCCGTCAATTGTTCCAACTCCCAAAATACATCCATTACATTCATATAACATCAATTTCATCACAAAATCAGAATCATTTGCAGGTCTGAAATAGTGACCGAATTTGAAAAAAATTTATGCTTTAAATCCAATTTCCAACAAGATTAATCTAATTAATCCAACATCCATTCAAAGCCACCACACATGAAGATCTCTAAATAATTCTAGGCATAATAAGAGTGGTTATCACACTCTAGAATGGCAAAAAGGTTGTCCAACAATAAATTGAAACTAAATTACTTTAATCTAGTTCAATATTTATTTACACATGCATTATACTTCCAATTCATCCACCAAATCCAAAAATCCCAAAATCTGAACAAGTAAATATTAGGGTTTTGGGTGAAGGGCGCAGCGGAAGCGCGGCTCGGGCGAAATCGTATTTTAAAACTTTTTCAAAATACCGAATAAATTATTCAATATCTAATATGAATAATTTATTAATATTTCACCTAAGCCTATTTATTCAATATCAAATATCAACATAAATAAGATTGAAACGTCGCGAAACTTTTACGAAAACCGTTTTTCTGCAAAATGACGTAAAACGTGTTTTTGACCAAATCAACCAACTGATACTTATGAGGACTGCCCAGGTCAGCCCCAATAGTGTCAGAGTAGTTCATGGCCTGCTCGAACAGTGACAGATTCACTGTTTGGATAGCCATCACCCGATTGACTTAAAAGTCACCCGATAACGCTTTTTTTGCCTTTGTCGCTTATTTCAACTCGGAAACACTTTCCGGAAATTATTCCAACACCCAAAATAAATCCAAAACATTCATAAGACATCATCACAAAATCATAATCATTTCCAGGTCTGAAATAGTGACCGAATTTGCCAAAAAATCATGCTTTAAATCCAATTTTCAACAAGATTAATCTACTTAATCCAACACCCATTCAAAGCCACCACACATGAAAAACTCTAGAATAATTCTAGGCATAATAAGAGTGGTTATCACACTCTAGAATGGAAAAAATGTTGTCCAACAACAAATTGAACTTAAATTACTTTAATCTAGTTCAATCTTAATTTACACATGCATTATACTTCCAATTCATCCACCAAAACCAAAAAGCCCCAAAATTAAACAAGTAAAGAAACCCTAGAAATATTCTAGGAACACAAGAACAAGTAAAACAATTTTTCTAAACTCAAGGATAACAAAGATTACCTTTAATCTCCAAAAAATCCTTAAGCTTTTCTTGTTTTTCTTCACTTTTTTTCTTGTTTCATCAAACAATATTTGGGTTTTTCTTTAGGTGAAGTTCGGCCAAGGAGGAAGACAACAAGAGAGAGAAAATAATTTTTCATTTTAAAAAGAGTGATGACCGAATATTGGGGGGCATTTTTTTCCTTTTATAATTTAATCATATTAAAATAATAATTAAGCTTTTAAGTGGACCAATCAAATTGTCACACATTTGGCTTAATAAATACATGCCAAGTGTTCCAATTATAAATCACCATTTATCATACTAATTATGACAAATGGATAAGATTTTAATTTTCAATTATTTAATTATTTAATTATTTAACAATTAAATAAATAAATAATTAAATAACAAACATATATGTATTTTTATTTACATTAAATAACAAATACATATATTTATGGCATGTGTCAAAATCTCATTTGATGAATAATTAATGTGTATCTAATCGTATTATGTATCAAATACAAATACAAAATAATTATTAGCGGACAAAATCCCATAATGCATGTGTTGTCGTTTAACGGATTAAACGATCCAAATTAACTCACTTAATCCGGTGAAGTATTATGAATAATCTGTATTATTCATATCGAGTTTCCCAATTGCTCAACGAGTACATTTCATATGTGATACTCTCTAAGTTTAGGTTTATCCGTCACGAAATCCAATTTCGTGTCCATAATCCACCCACTCATGGATTATGACGACCACGGATAATCTCGTTAAACCATGCAAATCGAGGTCATTGCATACATATAATCCCTCCATCACAGACTATCCGTATTATACCTGGATATAGATAACAACGTCAAATTCGTTCGGTATAATATGTCGACTTTCAATTTACGATCTCTAAATAATACTCGGAACTATTTTTGAAGTTATACCACGTGAGGATGCATATGCCCTGTAAACAGGACTGACGGATCATATCTTGATACGCACTGGATGTCATGATCAGTCCACACCCAACGAATAGGCTGAGGTCTGATCATGAATAGATCATTGACGTGACTGCCATCAAAGTGTATAGGATAACTCATATATCCCAATGTGGTATCTCAAGTCGAAGGACCACTGTGCTCGCTCAACTCGAGAAGATTCCTATTGATGTTGGTGTACCATCTATTAGGAATTCTTCAGTGAGTCATTCAGTGTCTTATCAAATAAACACCTACATGTCTATACGAGTCTCCCGAGACTCATGGTTTATTAGGATAAACCATCGGACCAAGTCACGATATACGACATGTATTGGTCTCAGCGGATTTTACTAACCGACCCGTGTTAGTAAATCTTGATCATGAACTTTATTTAAGGATATACATCTTATAGTGCGTTTCCCAATGTCAATTACAAACTACGTTGTAACTGTGCATTATATTGTAAATCCTATGGTCTTTGTCTAATATACACGTATCACTGAACCAGATTCAATTTCGATCTAATCGTAATCAGATATCTAATCGCAATTAGATCGAATACGTGTATAAAAGACAAGGGTGATACCATTAAATTAGTAATATTATGGAAAATAGAATTGCTCGTATTTATGAATTGGACATAAATACGATCCGGATTGGCACTTCGAGCACCAACCCTAACAGTAAAGAAACCCTAGAAATATTCTTGGAACACAAGAACAAGTAAAACAATTTTCTAAACTCAAGGATGACATAGATTACCTTTAATCTCCAAAAAATCCTTAAGCTTTTCTAGTTTTTCTTCACTTTTTCTTCTTGTTTCATCAAACAATATTGGGTCTTTTTCTCTAGGTGAAAGTCAGCCATGGCAGCAACTAAGATGAAGAAAAAATAATTTTCTTCTTTTTATAGTGTTGACCGAAAAACGGGTAATTAGGGGAATTTAAAATTTTAATTAAATTAAATACAAAAACACTTTATGTAAACCAATCAAATTGGCACACATAAAATATAATTAATACATGTCATTTGGCCCAATAAAAATGGACAAATTCCATAACATTTATGGAAAAGTTTGATTAATTAATTATTGAAATATTTAAAAATTAAATAATCAATTAAAGTAATTATTATTATATATGTATTTTTATTTACAATAAATAACAAATACATATATTTATGGCATGTGTCAAAATCTCATTTGACGAATAATTAATGTGTATCTAATCGTATTATGTATCAAATACAAATACACAATAATTATTATCGGACAAAATTCCATAACACATGTGTTATCGTTTACCGATTAAACGATCTGAATTAACTCATTTACTCGGTGAAGTATCATGAATAATCCATATTATTTATATCGAGTTGCCCAAGTGCTCAACGAGTACACTTCATATTGTGGGACTCTCTAAGTTTAGGTTTATCCGTCACGAAATTCAATTTCGTGTCCATAATCCACCCACTCATGGATTATAACGACCACAAATAATCTCGCTAAACTATATAAGCTGAGGTTATAGCATACGTATAATCCCTCCGTCACAGGCTATCTGTATTATACCTGGGATATAGATAACAACGTCAAATCCGTTCGGTATAATACAATCGACTTTCAATTTATGATCTCTAAATAACACTCGAAACTGATTTCCGAAGTTATACCACGACCATGGATTTACTAGATCGTAAACAAGTGAGGATGTCTATGTCTTGTACATATGACTGACGGATCATGTCTTGATACGCACTGGATATCATGAGCATCAGTCCATATCCAACGAACAGGCAGAGGTCTGATCATGAATAGATCGTTGACGTGACTGTCATCTAAGTGTGGAGGATAACTCATATATCCCACTTTGGTATCTCAAGTCGAAGGACCACTATGCTCGCTCAACTCGAGAAGGTTCCTATTGACGTTGGTGTACCATCTATTAAGAAACCTTCAGTGAGTCGTTCAGTGTCTTATCGAATAAACACCTACATGTCTATACGAGTCTCTCGAGACTCATGGTTCACTGGGATAAACCATCGGATCAAGTCACGATATACGACATGTACTGGTCTCAGCGGATTTTACTAACCGACCCGTGTTAGTAAATCTTGAACATGAACTTTATTCAAGGATATACAACTAATAGTGCACTTCCCAATGTCAATTACAAACTACGTTGTAACTGCGCACTATATTGTAAATCCTAGGGTCTTTGTCTAATATATACACGTATCACTGAACCAGATTCAATTTCGATCTAAGCGTATAAAAGACAAGGGTGCTATCAATAAATTAATAATATTATGGAAAATTTAATTACTCATATTTATGAATCGGACATAAATACGATCCAGATTGGCACTCCGAGCACCAACCCTAACATTTTCGACCACTGCTTGCAAAATCTGGAAATGGTGTTACAAAGATGCGAAGATACCAACTTGGTACTCAACTGGGAGAAATGCCACTTCATGGTGCAGTAAGGCATTGTCCTAGGACATCAGATCTCAAAAAAAGGAATCGTAGACAAAGTAAAGATCGAAACAATTGAAAAACTACCTCCACCATCATCAGTCAAAGGGATTCAGAGTTTCCTCGGACATGCAGGCTGTTACAAGAGATTTATCAAAGACTTCTCGCAGATTGATAAACATTTATGCAATCTGCTGGAGAAAGATATGTCTTTAAACTTCACAAAAAAAATTCCACGAAGCTTTTGAGATCTTGAAACAGAAGCTGGTCCCTGCTCCCATCATAGTAGCATCGGACTGGAACCTTCCATTTGAGGTGATGTGTGATGCTAGTGATTTTACTGTAGGTGTAGTTTTTGGACAACGCAAAGCAAAAATATTTCATACCATTTACTACTCTAGCAGAACTTTGAATGAAGCTCAACTCAACTACACAACCACTGAAAAGGAGTTGGTCGCAGTTGTGTTTGCATTTGATAAATTCCGCTCTTATCTGCTGGGTCCCGAAGTGGTGGTCTACATAGATCATTCAGCAATCAAATACATGATCGCGAAGAAAGATGTCAAACCTAGATTTATCCGTTGGGTGCTTCTACTGCAAGAATTTGATATGGAGATCCGAGACAGGAAAGAGACAGAAAACCAAGTGGCAGATCACTTATCGAGACTCGATAATGGAGAAACAGCTAGCAATAAACTATCAATCAAAGAAACCATTCCAGATGGACGGTTTTTTTTCCATGAAACATCATGACCTTGGTACATTGACTATGTAAACTACATAGTATCAGGAAAATGGCTGTTGGAATAGACACATCAGCAACATAAGAAATTCTTCAAGGAAGTCAAGCATTATATCTGGGATGAGCCGTACTTGTTCAAACGATGTGCCGATCAATTACTGAGATGTTGTGTTCCACATGATGAGGTCAATAGTGTCTTGCAGCATTGTCATTCATCACCATATGACAGACACTTCATCGGAAATAAAACTGCAACCAAAGTCCTACAATCAGGTTTGTTCTGGCCCACTCTGTTTAAATATGCTTACTTATTTTCTCTTCAATGTGACATGTGTTAGAGAACGAGAAATATTTCAATGAGAAATGAATTACCTATGTAGAAAATTCTGGAAGTGGAGATATTTGATGTATGAGGGATTGATTTTATGGGACCCTTTGTTCCATCATTCAGAAATTTGTACATTCTGGTTGCAGTAGACTACGTCTCCAAATGGGTTAAAGCAACATTGCCATCAAAGGATTCAAAAGTGGTGATAAAATTCCTTAAAAAGAATATTTTCACTCGCTTCGGAATACCTCGGGTAATTATCAGTGATGGTGGCACACACTTCTGCAACAGATACTTGGATGCACTCCTATCTAAATACAGAGTTACTCATAAAGTTTCCACTGCCTACCATCCATAGTCAAATGGTCAGGTTGAAGTTTCAAATAGGGACATCAAAAGAATATTGGAGAGAACTATTGGATCAACAAGGAGAGACTGGTCTACAAAACTAGATGATGTATTATGGGCCTACCGGACAGCTTACAAGGCACCCATCGGTATGTCCCCATATCGAATGGTGTTTGGGAAAGAATGTCATCTGCCAGTGAAGCTTGAACATAAGGCGTACTGGGCACTGAAGAAGTTAAATCTTGATCTACAAGTAGCATGAGAGAAAAGGCTCCACCAACTCAACGAATTGGAGGAATTTCGCCTATAGGCTTATGAGAATGTCAAACTATACAAAGAAAAGACAAAGCAATGACATGCTCGAAAAATATTACACAGACAACTGGAACCAAGGCAGTAATTGTTGTTATACAATTCAAGGTTGAAACTTTTCCCTAGAAAGCTGAAATCAAGATGGTCAAGTCCATTTGTGATTAATCAGGTTTTACCATATGGAGCTGTTGAGTTACTTGATCGCAACACCAATGATACATTTAAAGTTAACAGCCAACGTGTCAAACACTACTGGGAAGAAACATTTGATAGATAAAAAGAAAATGTCACACTTTCAGATATAGCCTAACGTTCGGGCAGTCATGTCTAACTGACGACGATAAACTTAGCGCTAGCAGAAAGGTAACCCATGCAATTTGTGTATATATTAAGATTTGGTGTATTTTATTTTTGTGTGTTTAATTTTGTAGGTAAAGTCACATTTCAGGATGGAAGAAGTTCTTGCAAATCTTCACAAGCAATTTCATTCTTTCCCTTAAAACTCTCTGACGAAATTCTACAAAGCTCGCATGGAACGAATGAGACTTCTGATGATCAAAGGTATTCCTAATGACATTCGTTGGATTATTGAAGCACGGATCCGATTGGCAGGTGAATCCTCTGACTCTTTTATTTCATATCTGTCTGGTTTAGGAAAAAACACTTATGCAAAAAACAAAAAAAATCTAAAAGAATGGGTGTTTGCTATAAATGTGCACGCATGACATGTAATACTCATTCTCGTTCTTTAGAAATGGTGTCTGATAACTGTGAAGATAAAATTAAATTCATTAGGGATTGCTTGAGTAATGAGTCTTTTGATGACATATCATTGACTCATGAGACGCATCCTAGTGGATATGTGCATCACGCAATTCACAAGTTATATACACAATTTCGAAAAGAAAGACAACAATTCAGTCTTAGGAATCTGACTTTAAAAGACCATGTTTGCCAATTTATAAGAAAATTATATGAGAAGCTTGTTCTTGACGCATAGACGACATTCAAGCGGTTACTTCTTGTAAATATTATTATCTCTTTGTATTTATCAAATAATTGTAATTTGTTTTATTATTTTCTTTTATTTTGTCCAACAGGATCCAGACTTTTTGACTTTCACGATATATTTTACTGTTTAGTTAATAATTTTCATTTGACAGATACTAGTGCTATTATTACTCACTCTTTTTCAAGTTCTATAAATTCAGCTCGTTATTGCACTCTTGAAGCCATCCATATTTGAGAAAGAAATACACAATAAAAAAAATGGAAGTAACTTCAAGAAGACAAGTTGTAAACATCTGTATGTTTTGCGGTACTGGTGTTGGTTCTAAACCAGAATTTGTTGTGGCAGCACAGGAATTGGGTAGAGTCATAGCTGAAAGGAATATGCACTTAATATATGGCAGTGGCAATCTTGGACTAATGGGGTACGTTTCAAGGGCTGTACATGAAGGAGGTAGTCAAGTTCTGGGAATCATCCCAAAACCTTTGGCAGAGGCGAATCTTATAGGTGTTAGTCTCTAAGACATGCCACAAGATCTCTAAACATGATTTGTGTGTGAAATAATCAAGTAAAAGTTACGGAATAACTTACATTGATTTAGGGAGAAATTTCAAAAATTTATTCTTTGGATGAAGCTACAAGCTTGTTGATTTGTTGTTTTGCCTTGGTGAGTTTCCTTAACACCTCATTTGACTCTCCAAGTGCTAGCTTTTAGAAATTTTTGAAGCAAAAATTTCTCTTCCAAGAGAGAAAGAATTCGGCAATTAGAGAGAGAATGAGAGAGTGAATAGTATCTTGTTTTCCAAAAACTAAGTTGTTGTGTGTTTAAAGGCTTTTCATTTAATATTGTCAACTACTTCCATCAATATAAGATATTTGATGTAAGTCATGGGTCCCACTATATTTAAATTCAAAATTTAAGTTGGCATCTCCAACACACAACTAAGTTTGGGCCCGGGTTCGTTTAATTCCGAATTAAACGAATTCGTCATCGCTACATAATTAAATCCAATTTTAATTAAATAATTATGCCTCGCAAAATTATTATGATAGTCGCTTACGAATTAATTCTAAATTAATTCGTTCGCTCGAATTAAAATCCAATTTTAATTTCGTATTGAAATCTAATTTCAATTAATATATCCGATATATTATTTTAGCCCCAAATAAATAAATAAAATAGAAAAATCCAATTTCACTATTAAATTTATTTTATCGATTAATTCTAAATTAATCGCGTTCTCTCTTCTATACGAACTTAATTCCAGATTAATTCTTGCCGCAATTAATCACAAATTAATTTTCTCTCTCATAATTAATCCCAGATTAATTCTATTCGAGTCAAATGTCATTGGTGAATCTTTAGGAAGCGACCCAAGAGATTCATGGATATGTTGGCAGTAAATACGGTTGTCGGACTATCCGAACACATGCGTATCCCGTACAATTTTCACAGATTTGCAAGACATGGTTGGCTTCTAGCAAAGCACCGTGCCTACCCAATTCTCCAGAAATATCCACCGAGGAATATCATATGTATCAGACGTAGTAATACTATGTAATGCGTAATACGATCCAGTATCAGATGTCATATGTTAGACCTAGGGCTGGCTCTATGTCTGCCCCGTACGAAGCATATATCGAATCCCGAGTAACTAGTCTCTGTAATCGGAAAGTCATGACATAGTCATACTTTCCCGATAGCTGCAGCTTTTAAGAGTACAAGTTCTGTATCTTGTGTGACCATCATCTCCATATGACTGAAATGATACTCCCATCTTGACATCACATCCAATATACTACGATTCTCAGTAAACCCAATACAGGCATACACAGAACCTGTTAAAGCTCCAGACGACCAATATCAAAGTAAACTGATTGTAGCAAGTAATAGCGACGTAAGTCTCAGGTTAAAGATCACATACACCTCCCTGATTCGGATCCTATAGACACATAGTCATACTACCAATGGGATTCCGAGTGGGTCTATCCAGAGCGAACTGTTCCCGGTCCAACGGCTAACAAAACCTCTTATTACACTTGCATAAGTATCCAATACCTAAATATATGAGAACTATGCCGTTAAGCTTCCATAACGCGCACAAGTGTAATACTAGTCTATTCCGTAATGTCCAGTCTCTATGATACTTCGACTAGGGATATTTGATGATTTAACCGTTCGTGGACTTTTATCATTATATATATCCAAGTAATCCAATTACAATAATGATAAAATAGCAATTTCCTTTGTCACATAGTTAATTTGTACAAAAACACAATGTTTTCTTACAAATAGTGATGTTATGGGTCATAATTGTCCAACAATAGGACCATCAAATGGAGGGGAACTTATCGTGCCAGGTATGTCTGAACGATTGGTTGAAATGATTAATCATGATGATGCTTTTATTGCTTTGCCAGGTGCCTTGGGCATGATGGAGGAAATTTTTACAGTGCTATCTTGGGCGAACTTGAACATACACCAGAAACCAATTGGATTGTTTAACGTTGATGGATTTTATGATTTTCTTTGTGTGTTTCTTGATGATGCCGGAGAAATTAGTTCTTGTCAAAACCTATAAAATGTATCATCTTCACTGCCAGAACTGCCCATGATTTAATTGACCAATTTTTAGTCTTTGAACCACAAATTGACCATATCATATCCAAGATAAACTGGTCCGATAATGATCGTGGTAAGAAGGGTCGGATAAATCTGGATCTTAACCTTTAATTTTCTTTTTAGACGTAGAATACCAGCTAACCAGGTACGATCCTTTAAACTCCCATTCTACTTTTTTTGACATTGGGGACAATGTCTCAATTAGGTTTAGGGGAAAAGAATATTTGATTAATATCTTGTTTTTATTTTTTTTTTATTTTTTTCTCGTTGTGTTGTTTTTGCTTGGTTTTTAGTCAAAACAATTCAAAAAAATTTAAAAATATTAAAAAAATAAAAAAATATTTTGTGTTTTTAATTTGACTAACCAGGTGAAATTGGTGTGAGATAGTTGAGTAAGGAATTTCCACTCCTGAGACGTATCTCAATCTATTTCGTAACAAGTTAATTTTTGTTTATTTCCTTTTGAATTATTTAATTTGTGAATTCTCCATAATACTGATTAAATTGGATCATATGCTCAGTTGACAAATATTATCAATATACATGGTAACATACGGTCATGAGTTGTAAGTGAAAAGTTTATAATATTCAGTGCTCTAGTTTACTTGGAGGAAGCATCTAAAAAATCAATGGAATAATAAAAAAAATAAACATCTGAAATCCGAGTAATTAAGTCTGTAAGGGTGTCTTAACACCTAGTGCCCTAAAGCCACTGGTTTGGGAGTCACTGACCCAAAGCTTCCTACATGGATTGAAGATGTTGTAAATAAATAAATATATATATATATATATATATATATATATATATGAGATCCGAGTAATTAAGTCTGTAAGGGTGTCTTAATTCCTAGTGCCCTAAAGCCAACTGGCTTGGGAGTCATCGGCCCACAGCTCGTTACATGGATTGAAGATGTTGTAAAAAAAAGGAAAAAAAAAAAAATTATTGCTAAAAATGTGTGAATTCTGATATAAATTTAGAACAAAAATATTACACTCTTTTCAACTACATTTATGAATATTGTGGGCACAATGAGCTGATTAATACCTTGTTGGTTGTGTATATGGAGAATGGTAAAAATAATCGGAGAATTTACTTATTTCGTAATTTAGAAAGAAAGAAAACAAATATTAACTTGGATAAGAGTTTCACTTGTTTAGTCACTAACTTGTTTATTCTATTTTCTCTTATCTTTTTACTTTTGTGTGCATTAAATTGACGTTTGTGGGTATCGTTGCTGTAAGCCCTCATGAGACTACAACTCGTCCACTAGGGACACCTAGGGGTTTACAGGCTTGTTGCATACGCTAAATGCAACCGTGCTCCTTATGAAAATGGCTTAGTTTAATTTTATTTTAAAGTTGTTTATTGTATTTTTTTGTTTTGCTCGAGGACTAGCAAAATGTTAGGTTTGGGGGTTGTAATAAGCGGTAAATATATCAATATTTACCGCCCCTTTTGACTTAATATTTTGTATAGTTTCTTGAGTTTTGTGAATATTTTGATGTGTTTTGTGTTATTTTGTAGATAATAAAATAACAGGACTCTATGGAATCAAATCATGGCATAAACGGTGAAAATCAGATGAAAATGGGCAAAATTGGAATTCTGCGTCGCGATGCGAAACACTTCTGCTTCGCGACCGCTAACATGGGCCAGATACGTGTCAAAATCAGATAAACTTGCTATCATGTGCACTTGCTAACATGTGCGTGTCACGTGTCAATATCACAGCAATCTTGTTAAAATGCGCTGGACACATGTCATCATCCCATGCTGCCGACAATACACGTCATTGCTGACGTCATTGTTGTGACGCGCATAACCTTTTGCGTCACGACGCCGAGCCAATAATTTTACCGACAGCCACGTGTCAATATCCTGTTGAATCAACGGCGCGTCGCGACGCGCGGGGCAGAATTTTACCTATAAATTGAAGCTGAAATCAGAAGGAAAAATCATACATTCTTCTGGGCATTTCCTTAAGAATACTGAGAAGATTGTATCTTGTTTGTTTATTTACAGCTTTCTGTATTTAATTTTTTATTTTACGCAATAGTACTTTCTTTACTTTATTTTTCAGTCTTTATTTTTACTGTTCAGTATAAGGAGGTAACTCCCCTCAACTGGGGTAAAAGGTTAAGCTTTTATTACTAATATTTAAATTA